>VVAS01064444.1:6925-25270 GCA_015103295.1 Ptychochromis oligacanthus
GTTTGACTTAAGATTTTTTCATTGAGTTTTGCTGCTGTACCAGAGATCTCAAATTAACATCTTTTACAGTGGCTTTTCTGGCTACTGGACTGGAAGCACCAGATCTTATGAGAACTTCGGCTTTACCACAGTCCCCTATCCCAGCTAACTCCCAGCATACATTTTAATTATTTAGACTGATACATGCATATATCCAGTTTACCTCACATTGATCAGACACCTATCAAACACAGAAAAGTAATTTTAAGTAGCATAAAATTTTCACTAACAAAAAAGCAAAAAGCTGCCATATAAGGATGAATTTGCCTTTTTTTATTTACAAGTTTTGGAAAAGGTGACATGGGGGACAACCAGTGCAAAATCTGTACATAATTTCAGTTGCAGGATTCTTATATACACGAGAACGGAACAGGAAAGTGAATACACTCTGTCATGCATGTAACAGTTCACAACACAGCAAAGGGCATGGTAATTTAGTTGTAGTCCGTGATACTCCGGCTGCTCATTATCCAACTGCCTTGTGAAAATAAACTGACAACAAATCAGGCTCACAACAGAAAAAGACCCATGACTTAACGATGCACCCTCTTGAGACATTTAACGTAATTAGTCATGGAGTTATTACAGCAAGTTAGAACACCAGGATTTTTAAGTAATGGCCCTCAAGTCCATAGTGACATATCAAGGCAAGATTCAGCACATTTCCCCTGATAAACTTAAAAAAGGGGTGAGAATAGAAAAAAAAAAAACCCTCTTGGCGGGCAGGAACAGGACATTCTATGATGGGAAATTGACGGTAAAGTGCATAAAAGCTTAAAATTAAAAGGGTGGAGAGCAAAAATTAAGAGGTATTCCACTAAAACTTGCAGCGCGCACAGCTTAACAATGGAGAGAGCAGCTATCGCGAGTGTCAGGTCAACTGTCTCTCCAGCTTTGTTCTACGATGGCAGAGACGCGTTTCTCGTACTCCCGTTTGTTCTCCTGGTACAGCTGAGCTGCCTGACTGTTGGCCGGCCTGTTGGGGTTTGGCTCATCAAGCAGGGACTGGAGGGAGAAAGAAGATTAATATAGAAGGTAAGAACCTTTCAGTGGAAAACACTTAGTACTGCTCGGAAGGGGGAAAAAAAAAAAAGGAAAAACCCGACACACACCTACCTGCCTTACACATCTGTTTAAGGACATGCCCTTTAGCCATTGTATCAGGTTTCTTACGCAATATTTAGAATTTTCCATTTTGTCATCTTTTACAAACACCAAAATGTCTAACTTTTTGAATTTAGTTTTAAATTATGTATTATTTTATTTTCCATCATTTATGCAGCAAATAATACTGTTAATTACAAATTAATACCACTTAATGAATAAATACTACATGAAAAAAAGAATTGGTTGATAGATTATTCACAAATTCTCAAATGTTATTATATCCTTAAACTTTTAGAATTGTTAACATAAAATGTTTTGAGGAGATTATTCAAATCAGTGGTTGGACAGTGCAGTTCTACACATGATTATATTTAAAATCTCAGTGCGTAATTATGGGTTTGCAGTAACATCTTTTCCTTTTCTCAGTCAACTTCGAACAATTATATAGTTGTTACTGTTAAAATGATCCTGTACTGTTGTATGTTGACATTTCTTACCTGGATAGACGTAAGAATAGAGGACACATCATAAGTGGGACTCCAACGATTCTGTAGGATGTCTAGACATATACTGCCATCTGCATAGACTGTAGGAAAAAAAAACAAAACATGGATTATACACAGCCAACAAATTTCCCCACTACCATAATGAGGCAGCAGGTGATCATGTTCTTACCATTTGGATGAAACATCTTTGACACAAATCGCACTGTAGGGGGTTTGTTTGGATATTCTTCTGTGAATTCTACGATGAGTTTAAATGTACCTGTGACAAAGACAAGAAACAAAGGAACACATTCACGTGTGGTTTTACACCATCTGAGGAAGTTCTGCAGCAGTGACTCGTTCTAACCCGAGCAAAACTCTACATCTGACGTTTTCGAAAAGAAAAAAAAAAAAAGCTTGCTTAATACAGGTTTAACAACTGCAGAAAAGAGTGTGAAAGAGAAACTGACTATACTTACTAAATTTTGATTTGCAACATTTAAGCATCAAAGTATTTAACAATCCTCAATATATACACAAACTATTAAGTTATGAACACTGAGGTACTTACCATCCTCAAAGGGAGTTCCTTCAGGGCTGTGAGGTTAGAGAAAAGGGGGATTTTGTCATTCTGTTCACATACAAAAACAAGATCTATACTTTGGGAACACAAATGAATTTCTTACCCAAATATGACTGCATTCCACACCATGATGTTGTTTTCAGAAGGGGCACCACTGACACCAGCTGGAGGATCCTCTTGTAGACTGCATACCCAAAAAGTAAAAAAAAAAAAATTAATAAAGTGGGGCCTTTAAAATTTACTCCCAAGATTATGACTAGGAACTGTATTTTCTTCAGTCAGTGCACAGACAGGTGTATTCACAGTCAAAGGTTTCCTTTCATTGACTAACCACACCCACATTTCTCAGGTCAAACAAACATAACTGTACCTATGAACACAGCTTTCGACATTGTTTATTCTTCGTAACTCAATCTGTCAGTGCCATTAATGACAAAAAGTGGGAACTGTAGTTTAGTAAATATGCAGTCAGTTAAATTATGTGCTTACAAAGATGCTCACATTGTGCCAGCTACAAACTAAGTTTTAAACTTTAAAAAAAAATCTTAACCCCTTAACTTGCAATTAGCTCTCACACACATTATATAATTCTTTTACCGTGAGTTGCTCAATCACAACCCATTTATTGGCACTTTTGTCTAGATAACTGAGTCAACTACCTTAACAAAGTGTTGTATTTATTCTGACCTTAAATATTGCCCTTGACAAACACCCTCCATATAATAAAGATTAACCACTGAAACTAATGCTGAAACCAGGCTACACTATTCCCAAACACCTGGAATGACCTGTCCACATTCCTGAGTCTTGACACAACTTAAAATATGACATTAAAGATTCAGAACCTCGTTGTATTTACAGTGAGATGAAAACATGAAGAGCTGTAGCTACTCACAATGGTAAGCAGTTAAGATTGCTTATAAAGAAAACATTTTCCGTGGACTCAAAGTTACATTTCTATTAAAAAACAGAGCTGAACGCCAGTACCCGGGGTGGCTTCCGCTTTGATTTAACAGGCCGGTTTCTACTGGGAGTTCGGGGTAATTATGTCATTTGTAACGTTAACTCTGGTTTCACTTCTCGCCATAATTAACCTTATTAAACCAAACTTTGGTTAGTTTGCGACCGCGGGGGTTTCAGACAGCTCACACTGCCTAACAACGCAACTATTAAGCGGAAATATTACAGAAACGAAAGAATGGCATTAGCGGAGCACTAGGGTTAGATACGTCGACGTAAATGTTTAAAATGATGAAAAAACCAAAATGCCAAGCCGGCCACTCCTCACGGACATTTAAAGCTAGCTGGTGTAAGAGGTAGCTGGGAGCCGACAGACCCTAGTCAACTAACCTGCTAGCATCAGCTAGCTCTGTTAGCTTCACCGTATAGGCGAAGCGCCTTTAAAAAAAAAAAAAAAATTACGATATTTCACATAATTGATTCACGTTCGTAGAGACACAGGATGAGCTCTAGTGGTTGCCTTATGATTATATTTTACACCGGAAACTGATAAATTAAGTATATACTTAAAGAATACTGATTAGCTATGCCAAGCTAACGCAAGCTAGGATAACACAGCCGTTTTGGCAATTCGCAGCTAACGATATCGGCATAAATCCGGACCACCAACTCACCGCTTAAAATCTCTCATAAGTCTTCTTCTGGCCGGGGTTGACATAGCTTAACTTTTGGAATACGTGCTGACAACTCAGAATCGTTGACAGGAGCTTATTTGGCTGTACTGTAGCTGATGTAAGTTGAGAACTTCACACAAACCCTACAGACGGGAGCCCGACTCTTCCGTCGTCCTGTGTAGCTAACGCGACTCTCCGGTCTGCCTAGATAGGTTTACGGGACGATACCACATCACGGAGTGAAGGGGAGGCAAGTGCGAAGGCGTAATTAATCTGACAATTCTAGCACGGAAATATTAGTAGACATGTTGTGTTGTTAGCAAAATCACGATCTGGAAATTTACTAGACTTTATTTCAGCAGGACAGATTTATCTAATGCGCTATTTTATTTAACGGGAATTACTTTACTCCCCCATTCGAGCTAAGGCTGTCATCTGCCGCGGGGCGTGGTCACAGCGACGTGATGTTTGTGCTGCGCAGCTATGATGAAGGTCGGTCCTGTGACAGGTGCGCAAGCACGTGAGGCTGCAACTTTTAAAGCAGTTTTCTGCGCAACGCGAGCACGCCAACACTTTAATGTGGATAACTAATGTATATATCAAGCCTAAATATAAGAGTAAAGAAAAATAAAGATTAGGATAACAATACTGTGTGTGCTGGATCAGCGTTCACACTAATAAGCTGACCGTAATACATGAAGCAGAGAAAGATGCCACGGTTCTCTGTGGAGCTCACAGTCCAAGTTAAATCTTTGTCCAAGTAAATAAGGCAAATACTATTTCACAAGCCATCTATGCTGAGAAGCAGCACAAACATTTACAGGGAACAAACAAAATCAAACTTTTGGAAAACTTTTTTTTTTTAATGAGTTACATCGGATGTGTTTGCATTACTTTTATTAACATCATGTTGAGACATTAAAAAAATGAAGTATTGGCAGTGGTTCATCTCAAATGCTTACTTTAGTGTATTTAACAACACTGCTACTTGCAGCACAATCACACCAAGAACAAAACATAACACTTTCTCTTTAACAACACACAATTTAAAAAAAAAAAATACAAAAGAAATTCCACTTTCTACTCTGCTTTATTAAATGAAATTTCAGATCCATCCAGAACAGTGGGTCTGCTGTTAATAATTAATATAATTTTAATGAAAAACCGGACCACTTCGTGGCTTTAAGGCGAATCAATGCTTGTTTAGGCTTAGATGAGTTTCAGGCGAAAAGGAAGGGCTGTCAGGCAGATTATTTGTACTTCAGGATCCATGGTAAAGAAGCATGGTGCTGAAGAGAGTATGGTCATAGAACTGCTCCGCTTTCACAGACCTCTGGTGCTCCACCTGGCTGCCTGCACTGCTATTGATCTCAGGTGAGCCGCTGTGGGAGAGCTGGCCGAAGAGGATTTCTGCTGTTGGGCCATTTGAGGAAAAATCCTCACATTGTCTTTCACCTGCCACTGTAAATGAAACAAATAGTCAAAAGGGCAAACACATCATTAAGTTTTGATCATGTTCCTGCCTCTATAAAAATAATAAGGCAGGGGGAAAGAAGTTGATTTTGTTTTGCACAACTTTTTAAAAAAAAGACAGGGCTGGAGGCAGCCAACTAAAAAAATTTTTTAGAAGCCAACATGTGACCACCTTTCAACGCACTCAAAGTATTATCGAACTCTTTGGATTTAAAAAAAGAAAAAAGAAAAAGACAGATCAATAAATTGCGAAATACACTCCAGAGGTTTATGTAATCTCAGACGTTTTGACCCAAGACCTTGTTTTAAATAGGTCACATCCTGATCTGGGGTTATTCTGACATACAATTTGCATTGTATGACACAGTGACCTAGTTCGGTGGCATTTCACAAGAAAATCTCAAGTCTTTCAAGCTCCACGACATAATCTTAAACCCAACATCACAAGCAGAGGTGATAAAAATGTGAAAGTTCACCGTACAGTGGATACTTATAGTCCTTCATTTGCATTCATCTTAAAATGTAAGCTTTTTTTTTTTTGTAAACACATATGTTGTGAGACAGCAGGAAATAAAGAACAGGAGTTGACAAATGCATGAGTACACCAACAAAACAAAGGCCACCAGAAGAACATTTATAAAATTTATCCACATTTAATGATTTCAAGCAGTCAAGTACAAAGCTAAATCTGCTCAGTACTCAAACACTGGATGCCCCAGATTCAAAGGCTACACACTCAAAACCTTCTGCCATGTAAAACAAAAACAGAAACCACCTTCAACATGAAACAGTACTACAAAATACAGAAAGATTTTCCCGTAGCGTCTACAAAAGTTCAAAACAATGTACATTAACTTACCATTTTAACTATTCAATGCAGCTTAAGAAATAAGGCTATTTGCAAAGTGTAGAAAACCATGCAAACTTTCCTCAGCAGGACACAACTACTGATTATAAATTGGCCTGTTACCAATTTGAAAAATATACTGGGAATTATTCTGTAACATACACATATGCAAGCCTTGCTAGTTGCCTTAAAACTTCACTAACACACACACACACACACACACACACACACACAAAGTAAACATTCACCATAATTCAGACCAAACAACCACAAAGGTGAAAAAGAGGAATAACCAATTCCTACACTAATGGACCAGTAAATGTTACTAAAGGACGTCTGGAAACTCCAAGACAGCTGCACAGTGAATTATGTAAATTTTACAAGCTACATTCATGTTGAGATATGCTTTGGCATAAAGTTATTCTTGAATATCAAACTACTTCAACTAATGCGTTACTTCAGGAGACTTTTTCCTTTCTGTATATGTTAGAGTGCTTAGGTATCAATTTTACATAAATGTTGCCTATCAAACATTATTTCAAATCAAGAATAATTACTTATTAAACCCTCTTAAAAGATTTATTAAACTGGGAGAAAAAACTTGAACATTACTTTTTTTTAATATTAAAAAAAAAAGAATAAAAACAGCCTGCTGCATGAGTACAGCTTTCATCTTGTGGTGTTTGCAGCAGAAGGTCGGTGTTAACATCAGGTGACCAATGAAGTTTTCCTTATTTCTTATTGTACAATAATGCATACGTTTATAAGCGTTATAATAAAGACATGGCTAAGTATTTTTCATGAAGCCAATATAAACTGCATTTGCACTTTTGATGCAAACACTGTGGTATAATTGTGCAAAACAAAATCATCTTTTACTATAAACCCAAAAAGTAAAGATTACATGTGAGCTCTCTGTATAATTGGACGTATACATATCTGTATAACAAAGTAATATTAATACCTTTATCCTTCCAAGTATAATCAGATACATGGAATAGTAGAAAATACAATACACACATACACACACACTGCTAAACATCTTTCAATGGAAGCTCTCCACCAAATCAAATGTATTCCGTTATCTGTGCATTACTCAAAAAGAAACATACAATACAAATGGGAACATTAGAGTGTGCCATTTCACACACACACACAAGCCCTTTACAAGTAGGCGTAAGAGTTGGTGCAGCGACAGGGGGTCTGCATTGACGCCACAGTGATGACCTCCAGCTCTTTAGCTGCTGGGCTCGACCTGTCCGGTCCCCCCTGGTCCTCACACGGATCCATGGGCCCCGGCCCTTGTGGTGGTGCAAACCCATTCAGCCCAAATGCAAAGGTTCCTGGCCCACCTGAGGTTACAGTCGCCGCCAGCTCCATGTTCATGCTCTCCATCTGCGCATCTCCAGCTCCATCTAGTGGCCCATTCCCGTTCATCAATTTGGGTTCCATGCAAAAACCTAACAGCCAAGAAAGGCAAATCAGTCTCCCAAAGGTTAGGGTGTGTTTCCTCTGTCTATTTAAAGAAAGGCATTTCTTTAGAAAATACAGTTACCTCAGAGTTTTTTTTTTCTAAAAGTACATGCAGACACTTTGTTTCATGTGAATGACCGGAGTAAATAAAGGTATGAAATTAATGTGATACAGGGAAAATAAACAAGAGTTTGCAGACACTCTTGTGCTAACCTTTATTTCACCAAAATTCAACTTGGATCCTGTTTTTTTATTTTTTTTTATTTTGTTATTGTCCATTGGGCTATTGTACATGCAAGAAATAATTTTGAGAACCACTGCTTCAACGCATGTGATTGGATAACTGCAGAGTTAAATTAACAATTAGTTTTATATGAAAAACACCAAAAGTTGACTAATGATTCTGAAGTAAGGTAATCATAAACCTTTTCGTTCTTTGCTACTTTGATGAATCAAGAAGCTGTCTTATGTGTTATTTTTTCCATCCCTACACATTTTAACAACTTTTAGTAAACAGACTGTTAAACTGAGGCTCATAAACTGTGTCTCTCTGGAATAGCTCACGTGTCTGAAGTTGAGTATCGGTCAACGTCAGGAAAATAAATTCTTATCAATAAACAAAGTTACTGCTGTTGTGACTCGTGTAAATGTGCCCAACTCTCCAGCTTTGGATATGTTGATGGTGGGATCTTGCTGCTGTCTGATGCTGCAGGTTTGTAATAAACTCACACAAAGTCTTCTAGAACCAGCTGGAAGCATCAAATTAACTTTAGCTGCTGTTAAGGTCCTGTAATTAAAAAGTAGTAAAGATAGTAAAGGTAGTAAAGATAATTCTGATTATCTTTACTACCAGTGAGTCTTGTTAATCTGATCCGTCACAGACTGTCCTCACTGCAGTCAACCTTTATCGTAAATTTGGATTATGCACACATTTCTGTATGTATTAAATCCAAAATTGTAGAGAAAAGTGAGAAGTCTGCGTGCGGCTCCTGCAACTAAACTGTGTGTTTCGTGATCTGTGATGTTTGTGAATTAATATTGGTGGTGAAATGGGGAAAAAGCATGAAGTTCAGACTTTTTCCTATGTACAAAAACAAGACTGTCTGACAAATAACTTTTTTGTGGTTTGATTTAATAAAGGAGCAGCTTTGACAGGCTTCCTTTAGTTTAGCTTGGGCAGAAGGAGATGGAAACTGAAAGAAAGGTGTACAAATACAAATATACATTTTACACCATTGTAGCCTTTTGAGCCTGTCTGTTGCCTCAAATAATCTTAAAAAGAAATGTCTTGAATGTTTTCAGTAGTTAGTAGTACGCCAAGCTTGAATATACAGGTTTCTTTCCTCTAACAGAAAAAAAACAAACTAAACAGACATGATCAGCTTAGTGACTTACCATTAGTTCTAGCCTTCTTTCCTGGATTTGCTTCCATGCCTTCAAAAGACCTCTTTCTGTTGGGCATGCCATTCAAGAAGCTGCGTCCCTGGATGGTGGGGTAAGCGTGGCCCCCATTCTGGCTCATGCCATTCAGAAAAGCCCCGTTACGGGACTGAGCCATGTTTTGTTGGAAGTTCTGGGCATTGGAGAGTATTTCAGCGCACTCCTGGAATCCCTGCGCGTGGGCCAGGTCAGCAGCAGTCAGCCCACTGGCATTCCTCATACTGCACAACAGAAGAGGAAGTGTTAGAAACACTCACTGTACGCTTGATTTATACAAATAAAACACAAACAAAATAAGACTTGCCCAAGCGCGCACACGCAGGCTCTCTCTCTCTCTCTCTCTCTCACACACACACACACACACACACACACACAGACTCATTAAGCAAATATTCGCACACACAGACAAACACAGATGTATAGAAATAGCCTGTGCTGCTCTACCCTCTCACATCCTCTTCGTCATCTCCATGACAGATGACGACTGATCCCTTTGGGATCATCTGCATCTTCAGTGGAACTTAAAATTTTAAACTGTTTCCTCACAATTAGGGGAAACATGTCTGCTACAAAAGGACATGGTTAAGACAACTGAGGATATGCACCTGTACCTGAAACAGCCCAACAGACTGAATATAATGTTTTATATCAAATGATCCGCTGCATCCATAGGAGATCACTTCTGTAGGCAGTGTTCAAACAGGAAACATCAAGGAGCATTTTGCTAAGGTTGAGAAGCCACTGTCATCTCTCGTTTCCAACGGTGACAGTATTCAAGTATTTCTGCGAAGCTGCATCAGAATTACAGTGATTTCTGTGTGAATGTCTTGTGTAGAAAAGCCAGCAGAGAAAACAAGCTGTAGTCCTGAAAACAGAAACTGGGAAAGTGAAGAAATCCTCAGAGACCAGTCAGAGATTCAGAAGTTGATCATCTGGAGGAGACCACAACGCAACGTTTGTATCTTCAGAGGAAATTCCACAGAATTAATGGTTAGGGTGAGAACAAATCAAGGTCCAACTGCAGCATTCAAGCATCAGATATCAGACTTCTTTTGTTGGCAAGAAGAGCTAAGGTCAACATGTCTCCATCTTGTTTCATGAAAGACGAAAAAGAGAATAAATAAATAAATCCTTAATAACTCCAAACAGAGTCTGTGCACTATGTACAGTTGTGTTAACCATAACCATTTGCAGCAGTGACAAAGTGATTTTCTGAGTGCAATAATGAATGAGCAAACAGTGCTGTGTCCCCATTTCCCCAATTTCCACTATTTCAAATGGCACTAAAGTATGGAAGCAATCTCACTGAAAGACAAAACCATGACAAGCAAAAAAATACTACACAAGAATAAACTCAAAACTTAAGTGTATATTAAATAATCTGCTGTTAAAATAAAGTTTGACACCGCTTGAGAAGGACAAAGAAAAAAGCCCACTAACCAAAAGATCTCTTTCAGCTTAATGATGGAAATTTCTCTCTTCTGCTTTGGCCAGTTACTAAAACAATACAGCTGTTGTTCTGGGCCTGAATGTCATCACACTCTGAAATGAGTTCTCTAAGCAAACAGCTAAGTCTTTGTCAAAGAAGTGGGACCACTGGCCCAAATCCAACTTTGGACTTATTAAAATGTGAAGGGAAAAATAATTAAAACCATCAGCACATCTTCCCATGTGCAGTTAATAAAATGGTATACCTGATCTTTACAAATAAATATTGTTTTAGTTGTATTTTTTATTTCAAAACATACTGTAAAGTTAAAACCAAGTGATATTGGCTTCCACACTAAGAGGTAGAATTTACAGCACACAGCTGCTCTTTGCTCATTCATGTTGTTTGGAAATTGCTCATTCTCTGCATTTTTATCTAAACAGTTGTGCAGAAAGAAACATTTCAAGAACTAGTGCATGTGAAAAACATTTTATAAAAAATTGAAGATTAAAAAAAACAAAACAAAAGAGTAAAAATCACACATTAAACTTGTTGCACATTACCCGTCCCCTCCAAAATTAACGCTTCCAAAGGATTATTCCAAGAGATTACATTTAAACCAAATACCATTTAACTATAAGGTAGATGGATTCGGTCTCACTCTAAGGAATAGAAATTCTCAACTACCATACTATATAACAATTTAGTATGCTAATAATTTCTCTCTTTTTGAACAAAAAATGTTCCTGAGTAAAGCAGTGGATCAGATAGGTACAAAATAATACCACTACTGTAATAAAAAAAAAAAATCTAACATCTTAAGGAATTATTATCTTAATCTTTATGGTCCACTGCGTTTGCTCTAAATTTGTTGCATGTTAAATGGTACACCGAGTACTTGCCCTACTTGTCGTCTAGAGTAAGCCCAGTGGTTAAGCCTCTGTTTGCATATGTGTCGTCTTCAGATCAAATCGCACCTCAACCATCCCAAAATCAGATTTCCTCTCCCTTTTCAAACACTTACAACATTTAGTGCTGAAGGTGACTATAAAGTCACTTCTTGTTTTCAAATCGTATATTTAATGACAAATTAGCCCACAGATTACTGCAGGTCTACTGCGGGGTTGGAGAAAGATACGGAGGAGGTTTTAGGTGCTGTGGCCTTATAACATGTTCTGGATCTCTTAAAAAGACAACCCAAGTATGAGACACTGATGAATGTCAGACATTTTAAAATACCTGACTGTACATGCGAATTTCAAGTTTTCAGATAAAGTCACGGTTGCAAATGTATTCTCTCAGTTCTTTATTAAACTCTGCAAGTTCATGTCTGACATTAACTTGTTTCCAAATTATCTCTCAACTTGAAATATTTAACAGCCACTACATAGCTGAAACACACTGACCCTTTCCAGTTCCCTAATAATTTAAACCATTATTCCTTTAGTGAGACCCAACATCTATGGCAATCACGAATCCAACAAAATAGATAACTGTGTATATTTTTTTTCTTTTTAAATTTAAAATAAAAAGGAAGCGTTAATTCTTTGTAAATGCCTGGTATGCTTTGCTTTTCGGTCCTAAGCACACAATATGTATCTTCTCTAACTATTGTCTAACCTTCCAGTGGCAGCCTATTATCATGCTACATGTTGACATGGGACTCACGTGATTAACCCTGTCCATATAAAGGACTCCTATGGTTAGTTCACAAAATAAAAAAAACAAACCAGAAAATAAAAAAATAAAAAAGGCTAAATACAGGAACAATCATGGATAATAAGCAAAGCATGCAGGTCTAAAACTTTAGTTTTGATTCATAAAAACCTAGCATTAAAACCAATCACCGCAAGAAATACCTCAACAGTTTGCCAGTGTGTAGATAGGAAGCGATAGTGAGAACACTCAATGCCACAACAGTGCGGCTATCCCAGGGAACGGGGCAGACTCAGCAGTGTCTATTCTCCCCCTTTCTAGGATTACTTGAAAAAACCAAGTCATTTCCAATTCAATGGCTGCAAAACATTAAGACGTACGGTTCTGTTTCTGTTAACAGTATAGAAAACTTTTTTTGTAACTTATTGTCACTTTCATAAAGGAAAAGGTGACAAAGATTAGATGTCAAAACAGACTATGATATTGTATAGGGTTAATACTGTGACATACAAAATAAAACATTTCTGTGTATAAAGTAAAATATCTGGTACAGTGAAATGACAGTGAATAACCATTGCAACAGGATGATGTTAGCATTAGACAGTTCAGTACATGATGCTATGCAAATCTAACCCATCTTACTCAGCTGCTCTAAGCATGTGTGCACTACTCTCATCACCGGCAGCCTCTAAGCACTGGCCTACCTGCTGCTAGCTTGCTACTGGACCACCTAAACAGTTTGAGGCTCATGACAAAAGAGGGGGAAAAAAATCGTTAGACATTAAAAAAAAAAGGTCTTTTTTAATGACAATAAGTTTCTTTTAGGGTTTAAAGGTGGGCACTAATCAAAATGATCAGAGCCTTGTTGGAAGTTTTTTTTTTTTAATGATTTAAGTTAAACAACAGAAAAGGTAAAGTTAAGCTCATTTTTATACCACTGGTCTGGATTTAGTCGTGTCACAAGAGACGTGAAATCCACAAAGACTGATTCATGCAAACAGTAGAAGGTCAAAAATGTTTCATAATGGCAAATTCTTCTACTTTATAAGTAGTTATACAAGTACTTTATAAGTGTACTTATCATTTTTCTTGGTGTACTGTGTTTATAATGGGAATTATACATGGCATTTATTCAAGTGACTTGGTGGAAAGAGCCAGAGATGCTGATCCTGTCAGTACTGTCAGTACTAGGGACTGGCCTGTAAATGAAAGCATAATGAATTGTGACTTTGGGGGAAACTCACTAAAGTTTTGAAGAGTTTAAAATAATAATAATAATAATAATAATAATAATAATAATAATAATAATAATAATAATAATAATAATAATATTAATCAGATTAGATTGGTGATTCAATACTTGCCATTTTTATGTTTCTGTAACTAACCAAATAGAAGTTATGGCTGTCAACCCATTCCTTTAGACTGAAGCATGATCTTGTTAGCCAGAAATAGCTGCCCAGAGGTGTTGCCAAGATGCCTGCTGAGTCTCAAGGCATGCTTCGAGAAGGACTTTTTGAGGACCTGGGACCAAGTTGTATCCAACCATGATACCACTGACTAAAATAAAACAAGGCCCAGGTTTCAGTGGCCTTTGTGCAGTTCCGTAAAGTCATGGTTTCATATTAAAAAAATAAAATAAAAAATGCATAAAAGCAGGGTGACAGCTGAAGGAATCAAAATATTATCAATATCAAGGCTTTCACAGAAATCCTCAGTGGATGTGGGGCCGTTACCGATCGTCTGTGGTGTGCACAACCACTGTCACACTTTAGGAGCAGCTGCTCAGCCAACCAAGTGTTCAATCACTGGTGGAGGCAGCTGGTGAGATGAGAGCACTTCCTTGTAATGAATCAAAGGAACCATTTAATGCAAATACATCATATTCTTCACCTGTGCTTCTTCTTTCTTCCACCAGCAAAATGTAGTGAATGCAAGAGTGAAGATAAGTGGAAAAAGTTCCAGCTGCAAAATGTTCTCATATATATTCAAAGCATACAGTTTACTATTTATGAACACTGACAGACTAATTACTTCCTCCTATGAAGGGAAAGATCAGATGGCAAGTTGCAGGACTTGGAAGTGTGTTCAAGATGAAGTGATGCGAAGTAAGCAGGAGACAAAGGGCTTTTACTCAAGACTCTCCACAAAAGTAGTAAAGAAGACAAACAGCTAGCTGAGGAAAATCCTCAATGAAAAACATTTATCTGAAGGACTGAAGTATTCATTCCTTCATTTACTATTCATATCGTCAATGTAACACGCACATCTAGATTGTATGAAGCAATAAATACAGTAGCATCACTGCAAAAAGGTATTTTCAAAGGCTTTCGTAAATATTGGGAGGAGTTCTTTACATTTATAAACATGACGATGTGATGTGAGCGTCTCATGGACGACTCTCAAGTTTCCATGAAGAATAAACTATTTATAATCCACCACTTAATCCACTTTATCTCCTTAGATCCTGGACAAAGTGAAAGCCAATGAGTCCCTCTGTGGACGTTTTTAGATATATTGGAGGGAGCTTTAATCTGATCTGAAAGAAACACCATCCAGAGATGGATGTTCAAATGACAAAGGAGACTGAATGGTTAAGTTACCTCCAAAAAAAGGAAAATTTGTAAACTCTGAATCAGATGAACATAGAATCAAGGAAAGACCCAGACTGGAACAATGGAGAAAAGAGTGCAGTGTTCAAGCAACTTATGATGAAAATACATGAAAGTATAATTTAAGCCCAATATTAGGCATATATTACATTTATAATAAGACCAAAGCACTACACGAGTGGGTTTAGACCTGTTTCTATTGTGTAAAAGATTCAAACTATAAGATTATTTACACAATATTTTAGAATAAGTATATTAAATATATTTTGAACTTGCATATATATAACTAAGAAATATATTATAATTGCCTATTGTCCAGTTGTATAGTATTAACTACATTTATTTTTTTATTTTTTTAAAACTCTTATATTTTTAACTATGTCACAGCAAAATATTTTCTCTCGTATGCATCAGTAACACTGAGCCATGCACGATAATAACCACTGATAGCCTGAATCACTGAATACTTATCAAATATACAGCATGTCAAGGCTGAATTGCTGTCTTTTGATACTAAATATTTAAAGACTTTTTAGTGAAGGCACATTACAGCACACTATATTATTTTTAAAATGTTGTTGAGCAATGTTTTTGGGTAGATCTTTTTTATACTCTAATTCATTAAACAATGTTGCAATACTAAAGTTAGTTATTTTGTCATGAGCCTCAGTCCCACCTGCTTTGCCTTAGTTTCCCTCCCAGCTGCGCCCCGCTACATTTCTGGGTCATAAGTTAAATAAATGAAAACAAACAAACTTGATCATAAACTAAACTAAATATCTGTGATCTGCAGGGAGAAAAAAAAATCACATATCATTTTCATCAAAAAATAATATTCATCAGCTGATAATCAAATGCACATTGCATGAAGCACTGTTGAGCTTTTCTGTATGTAAGCAGTGGGTCTAAGTTGCTGCAATAACCAAAGCAACCAGGGGGTTTATAAGATAGGAAAATTAAGCTTCACCAAAGAGTTCAAATCACACTCTTCTTCCAGTTTTACTTAATAAAAAAAATAAAAATCAGTAATAATATACATATAATGTATGCAACACGTGCTTTATAGTTTCATGTATATCTATAGTGTCTTTTGTCACTTTGGGTCATGCACTCTGTGAAACTACGAGGAAGAGATTATACAGGTGTGTTTCCAAAACGGTTTGAAAAGGCGTATTAGCACTGTTTGCATTCCTTTACTGAAACAAGCCCCAAAGTCAACAGTACTGATGTCAGATTATGTTCAGTATCATCAAATACAAAAGCCATACGCTCACACCTAAAACTCACAGTCAATATTTCACTTTCTTTACGGACAGCTTTTGGTGAGCAAAGATTTGTTAGAACACAAAATAATTTATGTATAAACTCCCTGGCAGCTTGGGGTTTCTGTACTCTAATGGTTTCACAAAGAAAAGGCAAGGAGTTTGTTGCAGAAAATGAAGCTGCAAGTAAAGACTTCATAGTTCAGCTGTGATGGGGGGGAAGCAGAATCTACCATCTAAATTGGTAAGCCTGTCATTAAAATATGCAGAAACATTTAATGTCTTTGTGCATTAAAACAGCTACCTACACAAACTTGGTACTCTAACTAAACCAAACATGAAATGACCAAGTACAAGTAAGAAGCATCTCAAAAAGCTTCTTTTTACACTTGCAAAACACAGATAAGCTGGGAGTATGTAACCCAGGTGCTTAGTTCAATAGGCTGATTTACATGAGCTTTGGGAAAATGATAACTATGATCTACTGATACATCTTTAGTTGTTTCAACTCTCTGCAGGTCTTGGATCTAAATTTAACAAACAGGAAAAGCGAGCTGTGTCTCTCACTTCTTTGTTCATGCTTCATGTGCATCGGCAGTGATAAAGTGTTTTCTATAAATGGACATGCTGAAAAAACAACTTTAAGGGTGTGACTGACCATCACAGCTAGAGGAGATTATGTAAACCTCCTAAAATAATACTAATAAACCAAATTTATATTGCAAAATCTATTATCTTTAATCCGTTATCTACTCAATACCAAGAGTATTCTTAAGCTGAACGGTACCTGCAAAAAAAGTGTGCACGACAGCAGCCAAAATAGTCTTAATCAAAACTGCATGTCTGATGCAGTCACCTAAAATTGTAGACTATGGCAAATCTGTATAATCTATGCATTTTCATTCAATGCAACACCCTCTGGCCTTTCCATAATAACAGTAAAGATGTCTTCAGATAAAAAGGCAATGTGCATTTGGTCACCCAGTTAAGCTGTGTATTTAAGACACTAACCAAAACAAATGTTAACAAAGAAAACCACACTCTAGAGTAACAAAGATCATGCAATATGGCCTACTAATTAAACAGTTTATCAACCTTTACATTAAGTTGCCCTCATGTTTGTGTAACAAATGTGCTGGACTTACAAAGCCATCCATCAAGATCAAAGGCACCATGCAGAGTTAATAATCTACTTTTACTCTCTCAGATTACAAAGACAGTAAACATCTGCTTATTGAAGTACACAAAAAGGTACGCACATGGATCATTTGCTATGAATCTATTACATCTTAGCTACTAAAATTACACACAGAGGGCAACTTAATGCGAATTGTTGCAATGAAAAACAACAATTTCAAGGATTAACAAAATGTGTCACATTTTCAAGGGAGCACCACCAATTCTGTTAATGTTTAACATCTCATGCTCAAACTAATTTTAATCTGCACAGGTTAAAGACAATATTTTTTTTGTCTTGTAATTCAAGGGGTTGTGAGCTTCACAGATAAAAATAGTCATAAAATTTATCAGTATAATAGCTCAAAATGTTTCAGGGATGGACATGTTTACACCGTTGCCTGGCGCAAATTGTAAACAAACACACGGTAGCAGAACAAAGTGGTGTTTCATTGTGTTGATCTTTAAAAGAACTAATTCAGTACTTTGTTCAAATTTTAACAACATACCTCACCTTGCTTAAAGTTATATATTGATACAATGTAGACTGACTTAAAGCAAAGTAATAATTTATACAGCAGCTTCTTTTTGGCTGGACTTGTGCCAACTATAATATCAAGAAATGTAATGGTACAAATTACTTTTTACATGTTTTATAAATTCATGCTTGAGACCTGCATTGTTAGTTTGCAGATCCTCTGACATATTTGTCTGCATCCTTAAAGAAACCAGATGTAACATTTGAACTTCACCACTGTACTGACGTGAGCTTGGTGGTGATCCCTTGTAAAGGTGTAACTGAGATGTTGGATAGTACAGAGGAAAAGAAATGAGGACACAGGATTGATCACAGGACTTACTCAGCTTTCGCTCCCTGAATCAAGAGAGTGTTGATACACTCCAGACTGCCCGCTCGAGCAGCCTTGTGGATGGGCGTCTCACCCACATAGTCCTGAGAGATGACAAGAGACTGCAGTTATATACAGACTGTATCAGACATTAGTAATGCATATGATTAAGTATTTATCAAATAGATCACAAATTACTGCATCATAAGGAAATACAGGAAACTTTAAAAGGGTGTAACTCTGCACGGAAGAGCCTGAACTTTTCACCCAGACATCACCAC
>VVAS01064506.1:0-11653 GCA_015103295.1 Ptychochromis oligacanthus
ATGTTGTCCTCTTTTTTTCATTGAATGTTTTTTGCGTGTTTCTCTGTCTCCAGGTTCTGGTCGTAATGGCTACGCCAAAGCAGTGGATGGGGAGGATGGAGATGGGGAGGGGGAGGAGGAGGAGGAGGAGGAGGGAGGAGAGGTGGATGGAAGAGGGGACAGAGGAGAAGGAGGAGAAGATGAGGAGAGGAACGTGGATTGGGATGAAGAGCTGGACGGAGAGAACGAGGGAGGTGTGAGGATGACAAGAACAGACACGCTTCACTCGACCACAAGTTCGACAGGAACACAGAGAAAAAGAGGACAACATGCTAAGAAACAGGTGAGAGGACTCATCTTCTGCAGCAGAGGTCACCACGGTGGCAGATTATAATTTGGAGTAGTGACATTAACCATTTTTGGAAAGGCAAAATAAAGGATGACACTAGAGTTATTGATGTTGACGATGTTATTCATGACATTTTTAATGCCACTTCCTCCACAGGTGCAGGGCACTAATCAGGTCCAGCGAGCTCCTCGGGCATTATTCTGTCTGAAACTCAACAACCCAATCAGACGGGCTGCGCTCCATATTGTTGAGTGGAAGTATCCTTTACTGTGACCAGTCTGCTGCCGGCTTTATACTTTATTCTTTCACCTTATGGAAAGGTTAATTAGTCACCAGTTTAAGGTGACCTGTTCTGCTTTTCCTTATTTTCTGTCATATATTTAAAATGTTGCTGTGTCTGATGTTCATATTAAACAAGGCAAAGTTTCAAATTATTGTCACGATACAGGAAGAGAAAATACAGGACACTGATAGAAAAAAATAACAAAAGACGAGCCCTTTACTTGGTGTAGAAACCCAAAATGAGCACAGTTCAGCATAAAAACAGAATCCAACTGAGGCATGAGGAAGACCAGCACAAACCAGAATCCAAAAACAGGCACAAGGAGCAAAAAAATTAATCACAGGAACATAAATGGGAAAGTACAACAGACAAACAGAGGAGGTAACACAGGTGAGGTCAGAAAACAGGAGGAAACTATTAACAGCAGGTAACAGGAATCAGGGGAAAGACAGAGACAGGAAGTAAAAGCACAAGAGACACATAAAAAAATAAATTACCAAGAAAAACAGGAACACATAGATAAGACAGAGGGAACACAAACAGGAAACAGGAACCAAAAACTTAATATCACAGAAAATCAACATTACTAGGATAACTATGAAACCACAGAACCAAAACTCAAAATCATAACCAAATCCTGGGACTATAATAATTAGCAGGTAAAAATAATTCAAAAGCCATTGCTTCAGACTGCTCATAATATTTGTTTTCCAACAGCTATGACTCAAAACTTTAAAGATTAAAGTTGTAAATATACCAGAAAAAAACATAAAAAAAAAAAAAGACGATAAAGGCGCATACCTTTGATGTTGCGAGACAAAATCCCTGTTTTCCTTGTCCACATGTAAATGCAAAAACTGAGTTTTTGAAAATCTTCACCCTGGCAGGAGTTTTTCAAAAGCTTATGTGTGGACGAAAGGCCCAAAAAAAGAAAAAGCTGCGCTGTCCTGTGTTATTATGGGGTGGCTGTGGCTCAGAAGGTAGAGCAGGTCGTCTACTAATCGGAAGGTTGGTGGTTCGATTCCTGGCTGTTCTAGTCTGCTCCAGTCTGCATGCCAAAGTATCCTTGAGCAAGATACTGAACCCCGAGTTGCTCCCGATGCGTTCATCGGAGTGTGAATGTTGGATAGAAAGCACTTACGTGTAGGAAAAAAAAGTGCCTGTGTGAATGGGTGAATGAGGCTTGTGGTAGACCAAAAGCACTTTGAGGGCTCAAAACAGAGCTGAACAAGCTCTATATAAGAACCAGTCCATTTACCATTTATTAAATAACTTCCTGTTAATACAGTGAACATTTAATAGAATTTACTCATAACCTTATTTTTTATCTGACCATTTTTTATTAACATTTCAGTTAACAATAGTGGACTACACAGAATCTGGGGAAAATCTAATTACTGTACATGTAGATGTTTATCTAAAAGTGCCGTAACCAAATTTAAGGAAGTGATTCCATTAATACATCCTCAACTGCAACACTAGTACAATGGACGGCCACTATATTTTGGTGACTGTACACTGTATATTGTTAGTGAAATTAATACTAAAAACATGTATTATGTTTCTTCAGTGTTGCACTTTATAGACAGTCCCAGAGCACTTGTCTCACATTTGTCTCGAAAAGTGAAGTGATATCGCTCCGTGACTAAAAAAAACAACAACATAATTTTCTGGGTTTTTCTTGTAAATTTGCCATTTTTTTTTTCATACAAAAACAGAAAAAAAGTGGCAACCTTCAGTGCCTTCAGTGGCCCAAATGCACTGTCATAGACTTCAGCTCGTCATTAATTTCTTTAGACAGAAATCTGCTACAGGCACAGCCATCCACAAGTACAGCTCACAAGCATTGTGTACTGCCCCTTCAGAAAGTCTCCAGAAGCTGACCAATCAGAAGGAAGACTTTTAACGAGACCAGAGCTAAAGGGGCTTGTTTCAGACAGAGGGTGAACTGAAGGGGCTGCATAAGGGGTCAGTATATAATTAACAAGAATATATTTTTTTAAACTGAGAATGATGCAAAGCTACTTTATTGGAGTCCAGGAATAAAAATAGATCAGGTCTCCTTTAAAATATCTGCAGAGCCTATATAAGGAGAAAAACTAATCTACTATACATGATGTTACGTGGTTAAAATTATATCCAAGTGTCATTGACAAAATTTGTCCCACACAGAGTGGTGAGTAGGTTTTTGGTTTCTGTTCAGCTTCCTGAATGCACCTTTCAGACCATTTGATATCTTCATCCTGCTAGCCATCTTTGCAAACTGTGTTGCCCTGGGAGTTTCCAAACCGTTTCCAGAGGACGACTCCAACTCCACCAACCACGACCTGGTGAGATCAGACACACAGCCATAAACATACTGTTAAAACAAAAGGCTGAAAATTAGCAATAAAACTGATAATTGGGAACATTTTTGTCTTGAGGTTAAAATTCCTCAGGTGAGCAGGTGTGTTCCAGCCTGTGCTCCTCCGTCAGATGTGGGTCAGCATCGACCATATAGCAGAAACATATAAGTTTGGACTCGATGGATATACCCTTTTCATGGAGCTATGCTAGTGCTTTGGATCAGTCTCTGTAGTGGGAATGAAAGTGAAACACATGAGAAGCTAACCTCCAAATGGGGAGTGACCATATGTAGACTAGAGGGTGGAGTGCTATGTAATCAGCTAACTTAGCAAGCTTGGGTAGAAGCTGCATTCATAAACTGTACAGGTGCAATGCACAGAAACAAATACCTACTAATAATTACTAAGTAACATATTGATGAGATACTAGAACATTATTCACAAAACTAAAATAAAACTACTTAGTTTCAATTCAGTTCAATTCAGTTTTATTTATATAGCATCAAATCACAACAACAGTCACCTGAAGGTGCTTTATATTTTAGCGTAATGACCCTACAATAGGTGGGCTGTATCTCACAGGGTCCATGTGTTTTTTGGGGGTTTTTTTCCCCCAAGCACAGCTCTGAAGTCCAGTTTATTGACTCCAGTTAGCAGAGGAGGGGGAAATTAGCTTTAGAGACCTAAGGCATTTTTTGTACCAGCGTGTTTATTTTCATGGCTGAATTCAGGCATTTTAACATGGGAGTCTACAGAGAGGAACTCACTTTTGGAGGCAGCTCCATGTGGCCATTAGAGGAACTGCAGTTTTTGGCACTTTGCTTCACGTTTTAGCCCCAGAGGTTGCCCCTTGGTTTGTATACTGATTGTACTGTAGATTCAGAAAGTCAGGAAGTTGCTTTATTCTGGAGGGTTGTCCTCCAGAATAAAGTTTCACTGTGCGTGCTGCTCCTGCTGTAGATGTCATAGGTCATGGATAAACGTTGATGCAGTAGATGATTGATAGGTTTGTGATCAGATCTGATGAGTTTCTGCTCTGATGGTTCAGCGCCTCCTCTCTCTCCTCTTTATGCCTATGTCTCTCAACCTTCACTTACAGTTGAACTGTACTCGCTGTTCACGCAGTCACTTTCTGTTGAAGTGACATCTCTGCCTCACTCAACAAACACAAATCACTGTAACTACATGTCTGGCCCAAGTGAAGTCAAAGCAGCTCAGGCTGATATTTATGGATCCACTGTGAAAACAGAGTTTAATGTTCAGCAGTCTGTGATAGAAATAAACCTGCAGAGGATTATCGTCTGAATCAGCAGCTCCACTTGGCTTCACACTGCTTTCTGGTTTCAGTTTTTTGTTTAGCCGTGCAACTACAACTTTATTGTCTTGCTTTGCTTTCAAAGCTCTTGTAGATTCCTTCACAGCAGCAGCAGGCACCTGTTCTCAGAGAAGAAGCTGTAAAAAAAAAAAAAAGAAAAAACATGTACACAGATGTAGCTGCAGAAAACATGAAAGCAGAAAGAAGCACTTTATTCCACAAACAGAGCAACTTCCTCACAACTTAAAAAAAATTAGACTTATAAAGCTTCCACAGTTAAAACTATTAAGTTTCACATGGTTCTGTAGCAAATAAATCATTGAGTCCTCTGAGTAAAACAGTTTAATGAAGAATAAGAAAGTTGTTGGTATTTTCCTAAGAAAATACCAACAACTGAAGATGAACACACTGAGCCAAGGCTAGAAATTATAATATACAACATGACACCCAGAATCAAAGATTATAAAAGAATAGATCAATAAGAAGACTCAGTTTGTTGGCAGAAAAAAGAAGACACTATCAAACTGACAGTAAAAACTAATATTATAGTCAAATAGAAAATAAGAGGAAAAATATTCATGTCATATAAAAGCCAAAAAATATGAAACCAAATTAGTGAAGTGAAATAATAGTAATAATAAGTTTGTGTGTGCTGCTGCCGCTTCATAAGTATTTTTCCTTTTTTGTTTTCTACAGTTACTGTCCTGTGTGTTTGAATAAACCTTTGGTTTTAAGCTTGTTAGTTGGACATTAGTCAGACTGCATGTAAAAGATCTGTATAGCCGCTGTCACCCACTGGTTCATAACCTCTTTTTTTTTTTAGCATTAATTCCCACAATCTTGTTTTATTTTTGGAGCCAGAAGTGAATATATTCACCATAATTAGTCTTAACATAACATTAAAAAAAATACTAGAATTTCACTTGCCAACAATGAAGCACACCCATACAGAGTCACAAAGGCCAAAACTAGCTGTAGAGATTTTGTATCAGACTATAAACACGTTTATTTCTGTTGTGAAGTTGGGCATTTTAACTTTAGTTTGATTTTTGAGCCAGCCTCAAGTGGCCATTTGAGGAACTGCAGCCACTTGGAGGAAACTAAACAAGCTGAGAGTCAGTAAATATTGGACTTAAGTTCATCATGTGGTAGAAACACGACTCCAGCTGAAGGCTAATGTTATGTAGCTTCTGAAAGTGGAAATAAGCAGCTGTTTGCTAACAAATGAAACACGTGACGATATATGAATGCTGGTTCACGTGTTTCTGCTGCCCCCATATGGCCCAGAAATATGTTCCTCCAGTTTTAAGTAACATTTATTAATTGCTTTCAGAACCTGAATGTTGAGTTATTTTTGTTTTTGTCATATAAAGTAGGGTGTCAGTACTATCTGTACTAAGTGAAGGGTATAAATACTTCCTTCATCTCTGCTGCTGGCACTCACCAAGTGTTACTGCATAGGTAAACTGGAATAAATAAAAAAAAATAAAGCATGTATTTAGAATGATAACATTTCCTGCTGCTCAAAGGGAGATTTAGAGCTGATGAACAACAGCAGAACAAGATGAGTCCTGGACATGCGTGTATTTGTGTATCTTAGTGAGGACATCTGTAAACGTGAGGGTCTGATCTTATGGCTGTTTGAGGGTTGACTTTGGGTTTAGGCTTAAGGTCAGGTGTTGAGCTTAGAGCTAACAATGTGACCAGTAATGCCTACAATTAATGATGGTCCTCTTAAGTGTAGAAGGATGAGTATTTGTGTGTGTGTGTGTGTGTGTGTGTGTGTGTGTGGCAGAGATGAGGACAGATTGGTAATCCTCTGAAATACTCATAAATTCTCTACATCCACATTTACCAGGTTACACACACACACACAGAGGTTTCTCTCTTCATTTTATTGTATTATATATTGTTTTCAGTAAAACAGAAAGAGAAAGTAGTCCCTTTTAAATCCAGCAGAAAATAGGTTCCTGCCTTATTTTCTGTTTTTTTTATGGAACATGTGTGTTTCAGGAACAAGTGGAGTACGTCTTCCTCATCATCTTTACTGTGGAGACCTTTCTAAAGATACTGGCCTACGGTTTGGTGATGCACCCCAGCTCCTATATCCGCAATGGCTGGAACTTGCTCGACTTTGTCATCGTCATAGTTGGGTAAGAATACAAACCAACAGATAGTTCTCACTTTAGATTTCACTGGTATCACTTTTGGAGCGTGGCCCTCTCTACAGAGCTTCTCGTTCCCCATGTTCTGGGTTTCTTTCCTGCAGCAGACTCAGATCAGGCTCAGGCCCTGGAGCAATGCCACAGTTTCACTCACTCTGCAGTTTTTGTGTTTCAAACTGTGATTTGTGCTTGCTGGACTGAACTCATCCAGGAAACTAAAACAGTCTGATGCTTTGCAGGAACTGAGTTTAACCCTGATCTCTTGGCGCATCAAGACTGCAGACCTGTTTCTCCGTAGCTTCTTCGAGACATCTGAATGTTGTGGTTAGTTCCTGATACTCATGAGCATTTAGCTATCTCTGAGTGTCCTGGGTTCAAATCCACCAGCTGGCTGAGTCCCTTCTGTGTGGCAACCTGATTAGGGTGTACCCCACCTCTTGCCCTATGACAGTTGGGAAATTTCTTCAGTCCCACAGCCCTGATTTGGATAAACAGTTAAAAAGATGGATGGATGGATGGATCAATGAACATAGGAGTCACATTCATATCACTTTCAGCATAGACAAGCAGCTCAGTTATCTTCCTTTAAGTTTTTTACAAGCAGCAGGCCGACCACTCATGACAACCAGAAAACTGAGGCCTAACCCATTTAGACTGGATGCAAGACCCATGCTTGTATATCCCTATGAGAGCCAGAATCCGCTGAAATAGATTGGTCTCAGAACCTGAATGTGGAGTTATTTTTATTTTCGTTTTTATTGTAAAAAAACAAACAAAAACAACGCTTGAGTACATTTTCTTTCCTCCAAGTACCTGCTGTTCTCTGTTTCCCAATCTGATGATTGGGCTTCCAATGTAGCCAGAGGATATCCAGGCCAAGACTTGTTTCCAGCAGTCGTTGCTTTTGAAAAAGCTAATGAAAAGCTAAATTGTTCGTAACAGTAGGCAACAGTTATTTGATGCATTTAGGCAAATGTCATCCCTCTTACCCACTCCATTCCTAACCCTCATCACAACAGAGTACTACAAATTTGGTAGTCAGTGTCAACAACAGCAAGTGGAGTTTTGCTAAAACAGATGGAGCTGCAGTTACAGTAACATGAACATTTCAGGATTTGAGCATTGCGCTGACATGTTAATATGAAGTGAAAAGCTAAAACTCTCACAACTTGAATTTTATATTTAGATCCTGTTGTCTGTCTCTGAGGTGCAGATATTAGGTAGAGGTATATTTATTATATATATTTGAAATAATCTTTGGCAATGTTTGGATTCTGCTTTTGGATGTCTAAAATTTGTCCCTGATCTTTGACTCAAACACTGAATACCTCCATACATGATCCCTGCTGTGTTTTCTGGTGCTGCAGCTGCATGTCGTTTATTGTATAGTTTCTGCAGAATGTGCAGCATCTATTCTGCCTTCGCTACCTACAGGACAAAAGAAAGGACTGACTTAGTTTCATGAGTTTGGCAAAGACTTGGTAGTATCAGTTCTTGGGCCCCCAAAGGAATAGCCAGGTTGCTTAACAGGTTAGCAGCAGCTCTGAGTCATTTCCTCGTCAGTCACCGGCTGAGGTAACACTCAGTCCTGCAGGTCCTAACCTTGGTTCTCCATGTTGGTTTGTGTCCTTGTTGCAGGATGGCGATGTGACTGAACGTCCTCAGGGTGATGATGGTGATGATGATAAACCCTGTTGTCATGGTAACACTGCCTGAGGAAGCTATGTTCCACTTTGCAGTCAGAGAGGATGCTGTATGTGGGACACTCAGGAGTTCTTTTAGGAGTTTAGTGTTTGATTTGTGTTGAATTTCCTTTTTGGAAATATCAGGTTTCTGTCTGTCTCTTTAGAGTTTTGAGACTTGAAGGTGGATTTACATTAAATACATTTCCAATACACTGAAATGTTCTGAAAACTGTTTTGAACAAACTCATTAATGGTATTGTATAAATAATTGTTGTTTAAATGTCAATCAAAGATTTCATCAAGTCTACATGTGTTTCATAGACTTATTGAAGGATCCCTGGGGAGTCTTGTGGGGTTTGCTGCAGGTGTATAACTTTAATATTTCTGTAAAAGAAGTGATTTGACTTGACTTGTTATTGCAAACCATACATTCCATATATGATCTGATTAAGAGAAGTTTGTGTTGACTTGTCAGCAAGTTGTCAGACATTCTTAGTTGGGGCTAGGATGTCCCTTCTCATGGATATCCAGTTTGTGATTTTTAATGCAAAATCGCATACAGAATCTCTCCTCCCTCCAGCTAGAGGGATTGCAGATGAAGTGGCTTCATTAGGCTAGGCCTGCAGCAGGCCCTGGTGTATTTTGCAGTAGTTTATGAAGCAGCACCTCCTGGTCTGAGGCTAGATCCACACTAATATGTTTTCTAGGTCTTTCCTGTGGTGCATAACAGCACAGTTGCAGAAATAATGTTTGTCCATAAAACATGTCTGTAAATGTGTATCACATGATGATTAATGTACACTGGATTATGGTTAACCCAGTCTGAGGCTGGGTACTCTGCTGAGAGAAGGTGAAGGTCCAAACTAACTTGGATGGATGGATGGATGGCAGTTAGTGTGGGAGAGGCGCTGGCAAGGAAGCAGACTGAGGTTGACTCCCTCAGATCACCCACATCTCAGCCTATCTTAGCATTTTTCACCCCTCCGTAAGCAGATTAACCTCAAGTCGGGTTGCTCAGCTGGGGCCAACAATCAGCCTGACAGCTAACCACTAGTGAAACTCTAGTGTTCTAAGTCCATCAAGCTCCCTCCATTTATTCTCTTTCTTCAACTTTGTGTTTCTTTTAGTGGAAATGCTGGGGATACTTTCTTGTTTTGACTGCACTTTGTAGATTGATTGGAAAACCCAAAGTGGAGTCTTTTCTGTTTACGAAAAGTGAACTTAAACTGAAGTGAACTGGGTATTGGTATCGGATTGGTAATCAGCTATTTATACATGGATGACATCATCATTTTCTCCAGCTGCTGGGAACAACAATTCTCTGATGTCCAAGCTGTTTTGGACAAACTAAGAGATGTTGGTCTTACTTTGAATATGCCTAATACATCAAATGAAGCCCACATTTTGATAAAAGAGATCGTAAAGATTGATGTTCCTTTTCTTCTTCTTCCGATATTATTTGTGCAGGTTGTTCAGTGTTGTCCTGGAGACGATGACTCATAAGTCAAGTGGTGAGCAGGCGACAACCCATCACATGCCTGGGAAACCTGGAGGTCTGGATGTCAAAGCTCTGAGAGCCTTCAGAGTCCTGCGACCCCTCAGACTGGTGTCTGGAGTCCCCAGTAAGTTTACTAGACTTGGGAATGGACTGACTGTGTGTGCGTGTCCTGAATGCCTGTACACATGTTCAGCTATGTGTGTCTGTCAGGTCTACAGATTGTGTTGAACTCCATCATGAAGGCGATGGTTCCTCTGCTTCACATTGCTCTGCTGGTTCTCTTCGTCATCATCATCTACGCCATCATCGGTCTGGAGCTCTTTATTGGACGCATGCACAAGACCTGCTACTACACAGCAACAGGTATGATCGAACACGCAGGGACACACAGGAGGAGAAAGACTGGATCGGACCGTAACCAGGACACCTTCACTTACATCATGCATATTTTTTTCTTAAAAAACCCTCTATTAGCAGATACCTAATGACTGTAGCAGTTACCACTTTTTCTGTTGCCATCATAATTGGTGCCAAAAGTACATGTTTTATTGGAAATATCCTGCAATTTATTGCTAAACAGCATCAGATTTTTTTTCATGAAAATGTGCAAAATGTTTGCAAGATGTCAGCTTGAAAACATGGACGTAAAATTAAACATTGCTAAATAGTCTAATGAAGTGGTTCTGAAAACTTTGAGGTGGGTCCTATTGATGGGGGGTGAACAAGCAGTGAAAAATGTAAAGAAGTGAACTTTTTTCAGCTTTTGAAGTGGTGCATGCAGCAAAAAGTTTGAGAATCACTGGTCTAATCTCACACATCTGCCACATATTTTAATGCATCATTAATGAAGACCATTTGAAAATGGTGAAAACATACTGAGTTAAATAAATGAGGTATGAGGCAAAAAGAAACTATCCAAATAACAAAGTTTTGTTGCAAAAATCTCAGCAGATTCCTGCAGATAAATGAAGCTCATTTTGCAGTGTGATTAAATCCATTAAAAATTTTTACACATTGAATATTTCCCAGATAATTATGTGGAGGATGAACCGGTGCCATGTGCGTTTGCTGGTCATGGCCGTCAGTGCACCATAAATGGCTCAGAGTGTCGCGGGAGGTGGGACGGTCCCAATGGAGGAATCACAAATTTCGACAACTTCTTCTTCGCCATGTTGACCGTGTTCCAGTGCATCACCATGGAGGGATGGACTGACGTACTGTACTGGGTAATATATGTACTAGTGCTTGCCCCCTGTCCAGAAAAATAAGATATGCTCATTTTTCACTGTTTCATCTCTCTTTTTGCATGTTGTGTCTGTGTACAGATGAACGATGCCATTGGATTTGAGCTGCCATGGGTGTATTTTGTTAGTTTGGTGATTTTTGGCTCATTCTTCGTTCTCAACCTCGTTCTGGGAGTCCTCAGCGGGTTGGTCATCTCCTAACACATAAAAACAACTGTCCAGATTTTACATTCCTTTATTTAATACTAAATAACTTCTCAAATAAATATTAGATTTTTATTGCTTATTCTAAAGTACATATTTAGGCTGCCTTAAGTATGTATATAATATTTATTTGCATAAAAATAAATCTCCTGGAAGCCAAACTTTTTTTTCCCTTCAGCTCTGTTGAAACATAAATTTAGAGGTGAAAATACAAATCTGACATAGTTATAATATAAACACACCTTTCAGAATTAGCACAGGTGCATACAGTGCCTTGAAAAAGTATTCATACCCCTTGAACCTTTCCACATTTTGTCACGTGACAACCTCAAACTTAAATGTATTTTATTGGGATTTTATGTGACCAACACAAAGTAGTGCATAATTGTGAAGTGGAAGGAAAATGATACCTGATGTTCAAAAGAATTTTTTTTAAGAATAAAAATCTGAAAAGTGTGGCATGCATATGTATTCAGCTCCTTTACTCTAATACCCCTGAGATTGTTAGAGAACATTAGTGAACAAACAGCATCATGAAGACCAAGGAACACACCAGACAGGTCAGGGATAAAGTTGTGGAGACGTT
>VVAS01064533.1:9538-19775 GCA_015103295.1 Ptychochromis oligacanthus
ATGAAAAAAAAAATAAGATATATATAAATAATAACAATGTGGCTTTATGGCCTTGGTGTGAGTCCTACTACCCTCCCCTGCTATCTGCTGTACACTTGGTGTGATCACCACTGGTGCTGTCTTGCAGCCACCGTTGTCAGGAGGTCTAAAATAGCTTCTCTTCACCAGTGCCCACCCCTCACTGCAGGGCATTCTTTCTGCATGTGTGATGCCGGAGCTTGATGGGCACACTGGCGCTGTAAAAGCTTGCATGCTGTGCCTCTCTCCTTTTTCTACTGTTGCTTATGTTTACATACTAATGTTTCTCACTTTTGATATACAATGTCCTATTCTGTGATATATTATTTTAACCAAGACATTCGCTGCTAATATACATACTTATTGCCACCATATTACTATGATGATTTGTTCCTCCCTTCTGTCTTACAGACTAAAGCAGTTGCGTTTGCAGTGAGGACCAATGTCAGTTACTGTGGCGCATTGGATGAGGATGTTCCTGTGGCTGGCACTGCTGTCTCTTTTGATGCCAAGGACTTCCTCCACATCAAAGAGGTGCAATTCAGTTACTGTGTGGCACTGTGGGGGGGGGGGTTCAATCTAGTCTACGCAGTTTCGTTTGTAACCACAGGAGAAGGTGTTATTTTAAATAAGCAACGAGTTTTATGCTATTTTACTACTCTCTGTGTAACAAATTTTCTCATCATGGAACTTGTGACCAATCTGTTCTTTTACTACAATGGCCAAAGAAAGTATTCAGTCATCAGTTAACCCTATTAGTCATACAAACCTAAGAGTTAGGCTTTGTCTTTCAGATCAGGTCTTTGGGACAGACTGTTACTTGCAAGCTGTCAAACCGAACGTGTGTCCGGACTTCACCAACATATCTGCATGAGCTTTTAATGATTTCTGTGAACTGTTCTTTTTCCAGGGTGGAATGATTGTACAGCATACATCTATAATTACTTTAAAAAACAAGAATTAATTGCACAAGTTTGAATTTTTTGGGGATTTTCTGTAATCCACACAGGGTCAAAAGTATTCATACACCTCCACTAATATTTGGTTAAATGTCCCTTAGCAAGCTGCACCTCAACCAGATGCCATCAACAAGCTTCTGGTACATTCTGGATATTTGACCACTCTTCTTGGCAGAATTGGTATAGTTCATTTAAATTGGTTGGTTTCCTGACACGGACCTGGCTTTTAAGCATAGTCCACAAATTTTCAATAGGGTTGAAGTCGGGGCTTTGGGAAGACCATTCCAGAAGCTTAATGGAGCCATTTCTAAACAACTGTAGGTTCCGAGATTATCACTTCAAACAACTGTACGTAACTACAAGTTATTCGGATGTGTCACCCCTTTACCAAGGTCTGGAAGAACCCAAACTGTCACCCTCAGATAGGAGGAAATTGGTTAGGATGTTCAGGAACAACCCAGGAACCACCTGGGAGCTATTAGTGGGGGTGTATGTACATATCTGACCCTGTAGGTATAATTTTGACCCTGTGTGGAGTAGAGAAAATACAAAAAAACTGTGCACCCAAGTCTTGTTTTTTTTAAGTTATTAAAGATGTATGCTGTACAATCATCCCACCCTGAAAAAAAAGAATAGTTCAAAGAAATCATTAAAAGCCCAAAATTACCATGACATTCATGCCCATGATGAGTGTGTGTAAACCTCTGACCACAACTGTAGGTCAAAAAGCTAATCCAATCTAGCACCAACGCTTTGAAATCCTTTTTTCCCCCCTCTAGACTTTCTAAAGTCAATTTGGTTACAAACCTGATATGCCAAAAAACAGATTTGGTCTGGCAGTCTATAAACTCATAAACTCATAACACACTGTCAAAGTTCAGTCATGATGCTGGAAACAGCCGTCTTCCTTTGTCTTTTTTAGCTTATCTGGCCGAAGGGCCGTCATACCGTGGGAGGTTGTCATTGGTCCGTCCATCCGTCCCTCCACAATTCACAAGATTCACTACTCCTAGAGTATTGGACAGATTTTAGTGAAACTTGCACACAGTGCTCACCTAATGGGTCTTCACCCAAACTCTGCCCAAGGTCAAGGTCATATTTGTCATTTTACAGGCACTTTTCCATTTTCATAAGAATTGCTACTCCTCCTTGAGTATTCTCAGATTTTAGTTAAATAAGATTAATTTGTCCTGGATATGAGTATGAGTGCCTCCTTGACTTCTCAATGGATTCTTTAATTCTCATTAGTTTGTGCAGTAGAGCCAGCCAATCACAAGAAAACCTATAACTTTCTTTCTGCACTTCACACCTTACAATAACCTGCGAATTCTAACAGATCATGAGCCGGATGAGCTGCTACGTCACTGATGTTCTGGTTTTGTACAGCTGGTCTGGTGCAGCATTTACTAGTGTGTCTCATCACAGATAATTATAAATTCAGAAATAGCACTCTGCTTTCAGGTCAGGGTGATCGTTGTCTTTATTTGTTTGCCCTGACTGGAATCCAACTGTGTTTTTCTTGGAAGATCAGCCACTAAAAAAAGCATACTGCCTGTAATATAGCAGCTTTGAACATCTCTTTATGTTATTCGTACATTATGTGCAGAAATTTATGGTGCCTCAGTGTACTGGACGCTGTTGTTTGAGATTATGAACAGTGATGTAGGCCTCTTTTTTGGATCACAACATCAGCCATTGGGATGCTAACAGTATTGAGTACTGATATACAGAGAATTCACTTAATTATAGTGCATCTTAAGGAGTGATTTGAAATTCTGTGATTTTGTCACTGATATGTATCTCTTTGTATTTCAGAAGTACAACAATGACTGGTGGATCGGCCGCCTGGTGAAAGAGGGCTGTGACATTGGCTTCATCCCCAGCCCTCTGAAGCTGGAAAACATCCGGCTTCAACAGGAGCAGAAGAGAGGACGCTTCCCTGGGTGAGCAGAGGAGGAGGCCTGAATGAGAACGGGGATGAGTGAGCTGTGGAGGAGTTAGCAGCAGCAGATATTGTAGAGAAGAGACATGGATCAAAAGGGATAAAGAGAGTTGAAGGGTGTGGGATTGTATTGAGGAGAGAGCCACTTTAGGGATGAGTAGAGGCTGGCAGTTGAGCTGGCAGATAAACAGGATGTCAGGTGGATAGAATCCAAGTTGTGTTGTGGTCCAACCTCTCAGAGGTATCCCTGGATCGGAGCCACCACAGAATTTTCCATCAGATGGGACGGGATGGGATGGTTTAGTCACCAAGACGATTAATGGTGCTGAGTGCTATCATCTTTTCTCAGTTACAATGAAAAAAGAAAAGACTTGTCACTGTGAGTCATTTTGTTCTGATTTCTATCACAAAGCAATGTTATCTCAATAATGCACAAAGAAAAATGTTTGATTATTTAGGACATGAAATGTGCTCACAGTTAAAGAACAATGAACATACTGCTCATGTCAGCTGACATATGTGATTAATAAGAACCCAATATAACCTGTTCTTTTGTCCTATATTTATGTATTTTTATCTTTTATCTTTGAATAGAAGTCTACCTTACTTTTCCAATGATTCATATTGAACAGCCTTACAGACACATCACTGATTCACCAGTTCTTTCATCTTATTTACATCCAAGAATGTACAGTTATTTACAATTTATGACCATAGTAGATAGTGAGTTTATTTGTGGGCGGTGGTGTTTGACAGATGATATCTTGTTAGATTTCACAGTAACAATTCTTTCTATCCTCTGTTATTCATGCAGCAGTAAATCCAGTGGGAATTCCTCCTCCAGCCTGGGAGAAATGGTATCAGGAACGTTCAAGCCAAACCCAAACTCTGCAGGTTGGTTGCATAGATACAAATCTGTTTAGGTGCAAAAAGGAAACATTACTGTTAGATTCACAAACAGAAACTGATGGTCCCTTGGTTTCTGCTCTGTATTTGTGTCTGTATAACAGTAGGAGCATTTCTTTCACTTTTTGTAGTAAAATGAGGCTTTAATGTGTCTGATATAAATATATAAGTATAGCCGCAGTGCACTTACTCACCAGATATTTCCCTTCTTTTTCAGGAAAGCAGAAACAGAAAGTGGTGAGCATGACAGCTTGTTTGTTTATTATTCTGTATTTAAAAGATGACAAAAATCACTCCCACTATAATTATTTCTTGTCATCATAATAGCTAGGGGCATGTAAACTACATGTTTGTAAAGCACAGTAACCAAAAAGCTTGCATTGCTGTTAACAAAAAGTTAACAAAATAATGAGAATATGTCTATATGCATTATATGGAGAAAGGACATTGCACTCTAAAATGTGGTGTTTTATTGTGGAGAAGTCTTAATTTTGTATTTTTCTTGCTACTATTTATTATTTATTTTACATATTTTAGGAAAAGTTAATGTTAAGCGTCTTGGGGAAAAAAAAAAAAAGACTCAGTCTGTCAGCTTACCCAGTGTTTACGTTTGCAGTGATGAGCACTGTATTTAAAATTGAAGGAGCTACATTTAGATCACAGAGTTTGCATTTTATTAGCATGTCTTTGTTAGAGGAGTTCTACTTGATTACAATTAAATGACAATTAAGTGACAACTGAAATTTTATGTAACTTCGAATTATCTTCTGTGATTTTCTGCCCTTGTTTACTTAAAGAGTTAATGTTACCGTTAAATGGATCCGCCACATTCTCAGTCCTTTGAGCATGTTGATTTAATTTGTTGAGTGTCATTCTACTCTACTGCACTGTTTTTTCTTCAACAGTGATAAACCACTTGGATCAGAGTATGGACCACATGTGTCCAGCTTAACTCTGTATCCATACCAGGCTCCGTCTGTTATTCAAATACTATCCAGTGCCACTTATTGAAAGTGTACCGGATTAAATGAAGAGTCCACATAGTACCATTTTGATTGAAATAGATGCAACATTGTTGTGCTTAACTTCTGCTTTATGGAATTTGACACAGCCATAGATTTATGGTTGTGAACTATAGAGTAGGTTTTGTAGCACACGTGTTTATTGACTCACTGTTTTCTGTAGACTACTATTTAATGTTTAATTCATAGTTTTAATGAGGCAGAAATAAAAACGTCACTTTTTTGGCATTTTTTAAATTCTCACTCTGGGCTAGTGCTGGCCTTGGTTTAAAGCATCTCTCCACTTAGTCAGATAAATTGCAAAAATTCTGGGTGACATGGAGACTTTAGGAAACTAATGCTAATAATATCAAAGCTTGACCTTATCTGTGTGTTTCCGGCCCTCCAGGCTGAGCATGTTCCTCCATATGACGTGGTTCCCTCCATGAGGCCGGTTGTCCTGGTGGGACCCTCACTGAAAGGTTATGAGGTAAGACACACTGCTGCTCCCAAAGCAGGCTGACTCAGCCTCTTTTTTGTCCAGAAAAAAAGAGCAAATAAATTAGTCATTTTCATGGTGAAGTTTGAAGGATGAATTCAGTAGTCGCACAGCCTGATGAAACAAACTGCTCAGAAATCTGGTCGTCCAGGAGCAGATACTTCTGTGTAATTTTCCATATGGCAGCCTATTAAAAATGAGTGACACTTTAGAAATAAAAAGACAGATGCTGCAGTTCATTCAAATACAATGTCATTTGGCGAGGGAATCCTTAATTCAACACCGATGTAGGTGAAATGACTGTTTGTGGCAGCAAAATACTAAGTGCTTTTCAGCTTGAACAAACTTTGGAAGGACAGACGGGACTGGAGCACCCTGATTAATTTACAGCTTTTACTTGTGCAAACAGACTAATGTTTCAACAGTACTGTGTCTTCACCAGTTAGAATGGACACAGAAAGCAACCAAGTGTAATCAGTGCAGATCACTGGATAACTAATTGAACAGGAATTTAAATCTGTTGGATAAGAAATTCAGCGGGTGGGGGGTTGCCATAATATGCCGTATAGGCCATGCAGAGTAATGCCTTACATGTATATTACATCATGTTGTAAGTTCTTGAATTTTATCCTGGATAATTCCTTCTGAAATTAAAGTTCTGAGAGATAAAACATTCAAATCCAAACTGCTCATTGATTACCAGTCGGAACCACGATGCAAAACCATAAAGGAGGCCAAGGAGGCTGTGAGAGGTGGGAGTGCTGAAGTCAGTTGTCATGGAATCACAGTCCTCGTCTCCCATCCTGGTGTTGCCGTGGTAACAACCTTCTGGATAAACTGCATCAGTGTGAAAAAGTGGAGCATCGCTTGAAATTAGAAACACAAAATAATGTGTACAGCGCCTTGAGATACTTTTCATGTCGCAAACCTTTTAGTTTATTGTGTCTTTGTAAGGAATTTGTATTAATAATAGAGCTTTTGTGACCGATATTCTTTCTGCCAATGCCACAGACTTTTTATGTAATTAATTTTACTAATCATATGGTATATTTCAAGCTTGTATAAAGGTCAGTACAGTTGCAGCGAAGGGAACAATACCCCAAATAATCCATTACAAATAAAGATGCATTTTTAAAATTTACTGTCAAAAATATAACTATAGACATATTTTGATCAGAATGTACTTAAAGGGTCAGTTTACCCCAAAATTAAACATGCACTTTTTTCTCTGCCATGTAGTGTTTTTTATGCACCTGGATTGTTTTGGTGTAAGATGCCCAGTTTTGGAGATACTGGCTTTTTCAAGAGCCTGCTCTGGAATAAAACAATTAAACCAAATGGCTCTTGCTTTGTGGTGCTCACAGTGCCCCAAAAAAGCACATTTGAAAAACTCTATTATCTTCAAGAGAAGGCTGACATTTTTACAGCGAATATCTCCAAAAGTGGGTACCAGTAATCTAGATGGACAAAGAGCGCTATAGGCAATATGCATTTTTGATTATAGGGTCAACTGTCCCTTTAAATGAAGGTAAGCAAAACCCTCACATGTGAGTACAGCACTTACACTTTTCAAGTCATTGCACTTGTTAAAAGCACTACTTTTCTTACAACTGCTTTGTGTTTCAGCTCAAACGACATGAAGCCCCTGTCAACCCAATGTCACTATCAAGCTTATTTGACCAATTTAGAGTGACAGCTGGCTCAACCAAACACAGAACTATGTCTGATTTGATTCACATATCCGTGCATTCATTGTACGAGTCAAACACCACAAGAAGTATAAGAAGAATTATAACTGTGTGTCTTTGAGGATAACTTCATCACTTTGAGGAGCAATCGTGTTCATCCACCAAGGCTATATATTCAGAGCTGCACTGTGTGACTGCATCCAGTTCATCACCTGTGCATTCGACTTTGTGACATCTCTCATTGAATTTTTTGATCACTTTATTTAATGTGACCCATGCTGATCAGCCGGAAGGAGAAAAAAAATTGCAAAAAAAAAGAGCAAAAAACTGTAAACTATAGCTTGGTCAAGTGTGTAATGCAAAAAGGAGCAGGAGACTGAATAGGCACCATCAGAATGAATAATCGGGGGGCTAACTCTTTTTGCTGGCTGCTCTATAGCATACTCAATAGCAGTTTCAAAATGTTTATGTTATAAGCCTCTATAGACACCTTTTGCTTGCTTGTAAAAAGCTGGGTAGTATTTCCTTTTTCCCTTACTTTTAATTCCTTCATGTTCTAATCTGTTCTTGCCTTTTTTCCTCTTCTTCCCATTTCCACCACTTCCCACCACTCATTGCTGTAGGTGACAGATATGATGCAGAAAGCGCTGTTTGACTTCCTGAAGCACAGGTTCGATGGGAGGTGAGCAGTGAAAGTGAAGCAGTGTCTGTCATGTAGCGCATCATCACGCTGCCTGTGCGCTCTGTGTGACGTGTGCGGCTTGTTTTGTTCCAGGATATCCATCACAAGGGTAACAGCTGACATTTCATTGGCCAAGAGGTCAGTACTAAACAACCCCAGTAAGAGGGCCATCATTGAGAGATCGAACACCCGCTCCAGCCTTGGTAAAGCTACAGGAACTGTCTCACTCAATGATGCGCATGTCTTGTAGGTGATGTAGCGCGTGAATGCATTGCATATTCTTTCTTATTCACAGTTGCTCTGCAATGCATTTTTGATTTCTTGTAGCGGAGGTCCAGAGTGAAATAGAAAGGATCTTCGAGCTGGCCAGGTCTTTACAGCTGGTGGTTTTGGATGCTGACACCATTAACCACCCGGCGCAGCTTATCAAGACTTCACTAGCACCTATTATCGTCCATGTTAAAGTGTCCTCACCTAAGGTAAGATTGAAGGCTTAGATAAAATCCAGCCTAATAAAACTGTGTTGATTTTCACATTAGCTGTCATAACAGGATGCTAAATATTATCACAAAGCCGCAGCTGGTATTTTTTTCGAAGACTATTATTATTTAGAAGTGATAAAAACATTATCGTACTATACTTGTCAACTACTCATGAGCAGAAACCTTCCAGTATGTCACTGAAAGTTTAAGTTTCTGTGTACATTTCAAAGTGAAAGGAAACTCATTGAGGCAGGGTGAGAAAGTCATAAGCAGAAGGCTTGACTGTTACACTGAGCTTGGAGTTAAAGAAGCAGTGACAGGCTTATCATTACTTGTGTTGGCTGGATTTTCTAGAAAAGTGTCTCTTCTCACAAACCCGCATGTAGCAGATTCAGTATTAAGAGTGCGTTTGGATTTCAAAGGCTGGACATGGTGAAAAAAAAGGCATGTTAAGACTAATTAGAGTCTGTAGTTGGAGTTTAATGCCATATTTTGAAGTGTTTTTCTTTGTGTTATTCTATATTTATGTGCTACCCACAGGTCTTGCAGCGCCTGATCAAATCAAGAGGGAAGTCTCAAAGCAAACACTTGAATGTGCAGCTTGTTGCAGCAGAAAAACTAGCACAATGTCCTTCTGTGAGTAATCTTCACACTTTTTTTTTTTTAATCTAGCGAAGCAACAGCTTGTAAGTTAGGTTTTTATGCTGCAACCACAAGTTCAAAAGAAATCCAAATGTAGCAGCTACACTTTTGTCACTTTCTCTTCCTTCCCCACCTCAGGAGATGTTTGATATTATTTTGGATGAGAACCAGCTGGAAGATGCGTGTGAACACCTGGCAGAGTACCTGGAGGCGTATTGGCGTGCTACACACACTTCGCTTAGCATGCCACTCAACCCCCTGCTGGGACGCAATCTGGGCTCCACCGCTCTGTCTCCATATCCTGCTGCCATTCAGGTGAATTTGTCAAGTTAAAGAGCAAAACGCTGCCCTGTGTTACTTTTCTTCTGTTGTTTTAAAGTTTGAAATCCCAGATTGGTTATCACTGTGCTTATATACTACTCACAAAGAGTTAGGGATATTCGGCCTTTGGAAGAAATTTCAGAGTGCATCTAAAATGCACTACTACCTTTACAGGTGAACTTAATTTGACCTTCTCTAAACTTTTAAATGCACATGTCCAACTGTTCAGTGTTTCAGTACTTTTTGCATAACATGCTGTTCTTTAACAAGGGGATTAACCGCAAAAATCACAACAAGTGTCTGATCCATGAATCGACCACTAAATGTTCTGGTTCAGTGAAAGTTTATATTTAAACAGTCCTCTTCATCATGGCTAACAACAGTGGTCGGTACTAACCCTAACCCTTCCTCTTCACATTTTGACATCATGAGACCAAGACGATACCTGACACATGACAAGTTATTGAGACATTGACATTTTTTGTTGTGGTGTGCCCACGACTGTTGTTAGCTTTTCTTTCAATCAAATTTTTTGAGATGAAGAAATTACCATTGCATGCTTCTACTTAAATGCCCTACTTTCACGATATAACATCACTGTAGCATGAACTTTTTACGTTTTCCATAGATTTCACCCAAAAGTGAAATATCCCTAACTTTTTCTGGGTAGTGTATATGTTGCTTATCTATAAAAAGTCATGCTAAACTGTAATTTCACATTTATCAGACAGACAGAGGAAAATCTGGACCATTTCAGTGAGTGAATACCATGCTTCTGATAATGCATTACGCCCTAAAGCCATAGCTGAGATTCATGATATTATCAGAGTCATATTTTCTAGCAACAAGATGAAAGCCACACTAAAATCTTTTGAAAAACAAAGGCTCTCCTGATGTCTAGAAAGTCTACAGTTTGTAGTTTCCTTACTGATGTAGATCAGAAGCCTTGGATGCTTTCAGTCGTTTACAGTTGTTTGTGGTCCCATTTTCACTGCTGGAAAAATACCCAGAGCAATACTAAGTGGGCTGTATACAAGTGCATTATCAACCCAAATCCTCAATGCATCCCAGGCACCTAAAGGTTAGAAATAATACAA
>VVAS01064623.1:0-11395 GCA_015103295.1 Ptychochromis oligacanthus
AAAACAGCTGATCAATTTGAAATCATTACATACATAATTTTTCTTTCTCTAAAGCATGATGATTATATACAAAGCTCTCAAAGGATGGTGTCCCCATCCTTAAAAAAAGTCACAATTAAGTGTCTCATTCTGAAACATAATTTGAAGTTCAAAGCCATACAATGTTTTAAAATCACAAAAAAAGACAAAAGCCAGCCCAGGTGAGCTTCATCGTTGAGCATCAATTTTTCACTGTATCCAATCAGACTTACCACCCGCATAAGGTGCTGGTTTGAGGCCATCGGAAATTAAAACTGTAATAACCATTAAAAGTTCACAAAGGTGATGTGCGTTCAAAAATCACCCGCCAGATTTGGCTCCCATCTACGTGCAAACACTCGAGCTGCACTTGGTAGCATAAAAATAAACTCCAAGTGACATTTTCTTAATAAGTCAAGGATACCAAAAATAGAAAAAGTTCTTACAGTCCATCATCACAACAGATTAGCATGCCAGAATTTTTCAGACCAGCACAATAACGCGAGTAATATACAGCAAGTATGACATGAAAAAGAAAAAAAAAATCGCACACCACTGCATGTCTGCTTCTGCGTCTCCATGGCTTTTTACAGCCGCTACTGTCGGACACGTCACGTCAAACTCTCAAAGTACTTCTTCAGAGCCACATAATCAAAGCTCCTCAAAGTGTTCAGCGGGATCCGTACAGTCAGTAGTGTACTGGAGGTGCAGCCACTTTGCAAAGACCGACAGCATCAATCATCTATGCAATCCTTAAGGTTATACATGCCACAAGAATTTCTCTCTGTGCTCAATCCTTCCAGACATTCGCTGCCTTTTTGTTTTACCATTTGATCATTTAGAGTCTCTGCAAACACCTAAATTTTACTCAATCTCAACTAAGAATAAAAATCTAGGTCCTCACAAAACAGCTCTTTGTACAGTGCCCACATGTGGCACAGCACTTGTGGCTAGACTTCTGCTGTTTTTTTTTGCTAATTATTACATGCGTGGCAAAGTTTTTAAAAAAATAACTTGACAATACAATCAAAGAATTAAGCCTGCAAATTACTGAAAGGACTGCTTGTTTGCAAATTTGTGTGTCTTCACAATGACTGAGATGGATGTATTCACTTCTTTTGCTTTATATATGGCTTCTGCTTATTTATGGCTCCTTTTTTCCCTTTTCCCTATATAGCCAGGCACTGTTTCTTACCCACAGTGGAAACAGGTAAATCTTATCTTATTTTTAACTTTTAGTGTGTGATGTCACCAAGATATAGTGAGCAAATACTGAATAAGTAATAAAGGTTTCTCAAGGCCACACCTTCTCTTCCATCCACTCAAAGAAAATATATGTTTGGTTTATGGAGAATACAGCATGAGAAATGAAGACATGTATCTGTTAAAGTGGAATCAAATTTTACATGAATTGAAGCCAGTTTTCTAATTTGTCAGCATGTTTTTTAAAACTGACCACTGGAGGACAGTGTGCTGCCCATACAAGCACATAATACTTTATTTCCCTGTTCTGTTCTCAGGCTAGCTCTGCTTTGGGGTCACAGTTTGCTTTGGCTGTGCTTTGGACGCTGTTGCAGAGGCAGTGGAGGAAGTGGAAGAAGAGGAGGAGGAAGAGGATGAACTCCATCGGGTCTCTACGCCTGTGCTTGTCATCTTCAGCTTTCGTCGTTTTGCAAGGGGAGCGTTGTCGACACTTTTCAGAAAGAAGCCCTCTCTCTTACCTCGGTTGAAAGCCTGGTGAGGAAGGAAGACAACAAAAGAAAATGAAAAAGAAATGAAAGTGAGATAAAATATGTTTATTTAACATCATTTTTGAGAGCTTTTAGAATTTTTTCACAGAAACCTATTACCTTGTAGGTAGCATTCACATAGGTGCGGACAGTCGGCCCACTGGACTCAAGTACATCTGGCGTGCACAAAGGAGTGGTGGACATGGATGCTCCACCCTGAAGCCAGCTGTTCTCTTTCAGATCAGAGAGTTTGAGTCGCCTCTCTGGATCCACTGTTAGTAGGCCTTAAAACAGGAAAAGAGACACAAACAAGCAAGACATGAGGGGAAATTCAACAAGCAACATCTATCCTAACTAAAGAAAACTGCAGATGTAAGAACAAACCACATTCAGTACCTTTAACAAGCTCTTTGGCATCCTCTGATACGCCCTTCCAGGGCTCCCCATCCAGTGAGAAATCCCCCTCTTTTATTTTTTGCATGATGTCTGCGGCATATGATGAGGTCATCCCACGCTGCTCACTCTGAAATGGTACCTGGCCTGAGAGCATAGTGTACTGAGAAAGACACACGAGTCATTAGTACTTCAGTCAGCCGGGCGGTGATAAAAATCAACATATTCAGGTTCAATTACCAGGATGACCCCAAGACTCCAGAGGTCACAGGATTTGTCATATCCTGCACTCTCAAACAGCTCTGGTGCAGCGTACTGCAGTGTGAAGCAGGGAGTCTGCAGGGGGGCGCTGCCTGCAGGGCACAGGCGGGCAAATCCAAAATCTATTACTTTCAGCACAGAGTCCTCCCCCTCATCTGCAAACAGCACATTCTGTAACGCAAACAAACAGAAAACATCATCTCTTGTTTTTCTTACACATTAAAGGTTACATTTTCCTGACAGACCAAAGACTATTAGTAAATGCGAGTACGACTTCTACTACTACTAGTTGTCATGTACCTGAACTTATGTGTAAACAGACGATAGTTTGATTCAGTGTAGATAAACAGTTTTAATCAAGCACTCTCCAACCAGTAAACACATTTAGATCTGCATCAAAAATAAAAGCATCTACTAGAAACATCTGCCAATACATCTCATTCACAACTGCTATATACACCATATAAAAGCCTTCTTCAGCTGATTAAACCTTACAGCCATCTAAAGAAGGGTGGGTGTGTGTGTGAGTGTGTAATCTGCTGCTTTCATTTTGAAAAGCATCACAATAAAAACGTCCTGCATTGTTGCTGAGCAACAACCTCCAGAGGTGAAAAATTAAGCCAACACAGAAGTGCCAAAAACTGCAGTTCCTATATTGGCAATTTGAGGCTGGCTCCAAAAAAGATTCAGTCCTGGTCGACTCCCATATTAAAATCCCCAACTAAATACCATAAAAAAACATGTTTACAGTCTGGTACAAAAAAAATTTTTGGCATCTGTAGAAAGTTTCACCCTTCATTTTTTTTTTTTTTTTCTCCAATTCATCAATGTAAAAACTGGAGTTAGCGGCATAGCCGCTTTGACTAGCAAGTGTCAGGGAGCAGCCAATCGGTGTCTGCTAGGCCTCACCTCTGCCAATTAAAGTCACTGAACTGGATCCCTCCTACGTGCTTGTGCTGTTAGTGCCTCTGAGAGAATTTTAAATGGAATTATCTGGCAAAAATACTTGTGCTTCAGTTTTGGTGAGTGAAATTCTTTTTTTTATTATTATTATTACTGTTACCTTTGTTAATTAGCCATAATTAGCAGATATCTGTGTCTATACGTTGCCCCCGTAGGGTTTATGGATGCTACTCACTTGTGTTAGCTGATAACTTAGCAATCCACCCTCTCCAGCTAACATGGCAGCAGCCAAAATGCTGATGCCGAGGCTTCAAAATGTAGAGTCCAAAACCAATGGATGATGTTACAATAGCTACGACCATGTTTTATACAGTCAGTGATTGTTGCCCACTGTTTTTACCTAGATTATATCATCTAAAAATAAAGCTGGAAAAAATAACAATAATAACATTAGAACACCTAATTTGTTGGTTTTTAGCCTATATTGAGCTTAAGGTGCATATGTGGTTCACAACAGGAAAAGACACCATTTAAACTTCACTTTTGTCTCACATGCAAGAGAGCGGACTGCCCAGTTACTGAAGTCATAGTTTGTTTTGCTTTCATAAACATGGGAGATTCTTTATATTGTCAGGAATGATCAATTTATCAAACCACTGCCCACCTCTGGTTTGAGATCTCTGTGTACGACTCCCGCTTCGTGCATGAAACTGACAGCCGAGACCAGGCTCAGCAACAGCTGACTAGCCTCTGCCTCGCCAAAGAGTTTCTTCTTCTTGATCCTTTCCAACAACTCCCCACCTCGCAGAAGCTCCATCACTAAATATGTGTGATACTGACAGAGACATGCAGGGAAGGCTGTGAGGGGTGATTTTTAATGTAGCACTTGGCTTAATGTTGAGCATTACATAGTTTTTATCTTTAAAAAAAAAATACTTTATATTTTCTTCTTAAAGTGTTAATGTTATGTCAGTAAGAGTATGTGCCAGCCTAGGTGGATCCAATGCTTTCTCCATTGTACCTGATCAGTGTAGACCTCATATAGCTTGACGATGTTGGGGTGAGACTCACACTGCCTCAGGGCAGCGATCTCCCTCTGAGTGTTTGCCTCCATTCTAACAAAGAAACAGAACATTAAGGACATTCTGTGACTTTTACCATCTGATGGTACGGTAATACAGTGAAGCATAGTCAGGCACAGTGACACAAAGCTGTGTCACTGCACCTGTACTTAGAAGCATTTCATCTCTGCTCACCTACGACTGACGATCTTGACGGCGTACTCATGGCCAGTTTGGTTGTGTTTGCATTTCCTGCACACAGAGAAACTACCCTCACCTAGGGGTGGCCCTTGAAGACACAGCTCATAGTGCTGAAAAAACTGTGATTCCTTAACAAAGAAGACATAGCAATGAGCCATTAATGGAGATGTATGTGTGTGTGTTTTTTTTCCCCCTCAGGCAATAAGACAAAGCTCCCAGAAATGTTAAAAGGATACATTGATCATTACATGAAACAACCCTGAAATTTTGTTTTTAAACAGAAGTACCTTAAAACTGAATAAGTATCACCAAAAGATGAAACTTTGGAATTTTATTACACTTACTACATTATTCACTTCATTTATTTAAACAGAGACTGTGACTAATATGCTATTGTAAATGTGCTAAACATTAACACGTGTTTTTAGCCTCCATTCTGGCATAAACTGGGTGGAAATATATTCAGATGTCATCAAATTCAACGTCCTAAAAACAAGCAAAACTGGTTAAGATGTTTTGCCCTAAAAGGTACAGGAAACCAAACAGAAGGGTGAGGGGAAATGCCACTGGAGTACAATCTTTCACCTAACCCTATTGAGTAGACCTAATATGCTTTTGTTTATTTTCTGTCATATTCGTATATACACCTTCACAATGGTGGACTCCCATATTAAACATGGCCAAAATTTCAAATAAATAATGAGGTCAGCGTACGGTGCAAGTAATTTCTACAGGCACAAAGCTCAGCCTTCATACAACTTTATACAGCCTTCATACAGTTTTTTCTACTCTCTCATTGCCATCAACCACTCTGGTTATCTCTAATGTCATTATCTCACACACACACACAGCTCTGGCTGTGAGCAAAGAAACCTCACAAACCTGCTGTTCAAACATTCTGTTTACGAGAGGCAGCCAATTAGATGAAAGCTGGCTTAAGGGGAGGGGGAAGGGCGCTAAAAGTGCTTGATTCAGAGTGTAGGTGAACTCAGGGGCTCACTGTGGCTCAGTATGAGGTTATGCTGGATTATCATGAATGATGAATCATGCAAAGCTACTCTAGTAGTCCAGCAATCCAAATATGGAGCTAGAAAAGAGCACAGTAGATCCACTTTAAACTGTGCCATTTTAAATGAATATATCATTAGTAACCAGTTAGTAATATGTACAAATTTAACAGTGGCAGGGTACCATCCATATACAAAGATACTTTTTTTCATACTTTTTTTTCCCCCAAACATATTAGTTTAATAGCACTTTCAGTTCCTATTTTATATATACGACTATAATAAAATAAATCATCTGATTATGTCTTCCACCAGTAGTACCTGACGAGGGATTGCTATAAAGTAAGAAGTTTAGATTTACTTACAAAAACTTTTTGTATTTGCATATGAGCACCATTTATTTTCTATCACTGTAATCAGGATCAGGATCACAACAGTATTTTTAAAATCCAACTGCACAAGACATTGTATGCATAAATCTAATAATATAAAATAATGGCACTTCTTTTTAATTTCTTTAATATTTTTTTAAAAGATCAGCTAAAAAAAGTCTAGCCTGACCACCTTTTATATGCAGGTGATGAACATTAGCTAGACAACTGTTCCAAAAGAGATTCTTAAGTTCTATTTAGCGAGATCAGTATAAAGTTTCGTCAACAATGTCAAGCCTTTGATAAAATAATACAAAACTTCCTGTCAGATAAGACAAACCAACTTCAGCTAATATAACAGCTTCTCTTGCTCTCTTCCTTCCTGTCTATTAACAAACACTCCTGAAACCAATGCTCTCTTTCTATCATAAACAGACAAATCATTTCAAAATTCAAGCGAAATGGGTTTCCAAGCCTACACCCATACAGATCCATACCTGTAACATTGCACTTCGTTGGACAGAAGCGGAAGCTGGTCGGTCGGCACCAGTCTGGGTTTCTACAAAGTCTCCCATGACTGCGTTCTTATTGAACAAGATGGAGGGAGCGATAAAGGAGTAGCCCTAAAACAGCAGATGTGTTGGGTGTAACTATGAGTTACTTCACTTTGAATAAACAACAAATGTATAAAAAGTAGAGGACATCCCATATTTGTTAAGAAAGCACTTGTTGCACTTTTTAGATTGTTTATCAGAAAAGTTACATGATGCTTACGGGTCATTTTTGTAGAAACAAAATTTGTTGGGGTCTGGGACTGACCTGGAACAGACGACCTGTGCTTGGGGGCGTGCTCGCTGGAGAGTAAACAGGATCCATACCAGTGAATTCCTCTGCAAAGTTCCCCACATCGAGTTCACTCTTCAGTTCTGGCTTGAATGGGCTTGCCACCTTCTTTTGTGCTAGGTCAGCCCAGTTCAGTCCCTGTGAGGGGGAAAAAAAAGAGACTGAAAGAGTTATGGATGAATGAACAGAGGTTACTGAGGAAGGAAGATGTTTAAGTGATTGGCAGTTAAGGGACATTGGACCTTGAAGAAAGGATGTGCCTTGATCTCTTCAGCCCCCCGCGGTCCAGAGCCCAGCCTCTTGTGGGGATCTTTCACCAACAACTTCTTGAGCAGGTCCTGAGCAGTGGGTCCAATCATAGAGGGGAACGGTGGGTCACAGCGCAAAATACGTCTGAAGGGCAAAGCAAAGATACAGACATTTTGTTAACATGCAGTAATACACTAAAAAAAGTGTAACTGTAGCAACATTTATATTGTCCAATACACATCATAAGGCACTAAGATACTTGGGATAATGTAGAAATTGTGTCATCACATAGTTGGCCCAGCAAAGCTGCTCCCACTCCATTGTTTACAACACTCTCAGCACTGTTACAGCACTTGTACCAGAGAACACATCACAATTGAGAAGGGTAAGTGGCCAGCTATGTTCTGAACTACATTGGTGGAAAGCTAATAAACAATGACCTTATATTTTTCCTTTTCCATATAAAATCAGCTTGTTACAGATTATTCAATTAGTAAAAGGTAACTAACGACAGAGACAATTTAAATGAATTTAGAATGAGGCAGATAGATTTACAGATAAGGGAGTCAGCAGGACTCACTTTGACACCTCGCTTTGGGAGTTCCTCTCTCCCTCCAAGGTAAAAGGAGATGCACCCGTCAGCAACTCAAACATCAGGATCCCAAGGCTCCACCAATCTACTGACTGAAGCAGAATACAGCTTGAAAAACATAATACGGAGGACAACAAATCCACTGTATAGTTATTTACTAAAAGGTGGGTTGTCTGAAGCAATACTGACTGCCTTCCAAAGATATTAATCCCGTCTTTGATTCACCACACTTGTCCAAAGTCATGAGTCTTAAAGCACTTGCAGTCTAAAGGCTAAAGGTTTAAGCTACAATGGACCTCCCTGACATTCTGTAAATATAAACAATATTTTAACCATTACTTTTTACATTTTGACCAGTCAAAATCTTTAAAATAACCAAAGTTATCTGAGCACCAAAAACCTGCATTTGCCCCCTTACTGTCCTGTATTTACCTTGCCATGCCCTGCCTTCCCCCTGATGATTTCAGGAGCCATGTACTCAATAGTGCCACAGAAAGAGTAGGTCCTCTCCTTCTGTGATGAACAGAAAAAAGGATACAATATAAAAAATACATTTTAATTTTACAGCAACAAAATACAGTTCAGATTGTGGTAATAGTTAAAATTTTCAGGTATTATTTACATGCACACACTGTTATGTTTAGATCGTAGTTTTACGTTTACATACATCTTCTTCCAGAAACTCCTTGCTGAGCCCGAAATCTGTCAATACCACATGGCCATCACTGTCTAGAAGAATGTTTTCCAATTTGATGTCTCGGTATACAATCCCAAGCTGCACACAATGAAAATTTAACAGTGACATTCATGTTAGGAGCAGTAATTTGTGAGCAGAGACAACAGGCAGTATACACAGAAAAACACAATAAACATTTTTAAAAGCAAAGAAGGAAAAAGTGACCAGTTGTGTAATGGTTATTTTCAGTAATTACAGCATCTTCCAACCCCAGCTAGGGGTTCTAATCCGAAAATGTGTCAAAGCAAATAACTGCCCAAACAACAGCACAAGCTGAAGCACAGCCCATAATTGTGACAATAGCCCAGGAAACGAGAATACTAGTCACCAAAGTTGCTGCTGCTTAGATGTTTTTATTTGATGCTATCTATAAAAGGAACAACTCATAAAAATCTGCATGATTTTCAGTCAATTTTGGCAATTTGTGTGGACACTAATTTAAACACGAGCTGCACAAATCCACTATCTCATAACTTAAGTGCTGCAATGTGAGTTTAGGATACCTACTGAAGGTCATAAGTCAGAAAGAGACTGCTGATCTCTGCTAAATATTAAAACCTCAGGAATGCACTCATTATGTTTTCAAAAGAACCTTGAAAACGCATCCAATCACCCACCATGCAGTGGTTTGTGTAAGTACTCAGAGAAGTCATGAGTATCATTTAAGGCCACTGGTGCGCACCTACTTTACAACTAAATTTAAATCTAAAGTAGTTCTGAAACACCATTAGGAAAACACTTCTGTGACCTACAGAAGTGTTCTCACAATAAAGACACTAAGACTTCCTATTCAGCACTAAATGACAAAAGCCCTTTTCAAACATCGGGTACATAATATTGCTGGCTTCATCGGTCTGTTTACACAATGAAAATTTACCAATGCCATTTATTTAAAAAGCAATATTTTCTGAAAAGAGATAGCAGGATGTTTACGCAGAAACATAATGTTGCTGACTTCATCAATCTGTATACAACCTTTTGCATGCAACCTAGTGTTTAAGGAGCTAATGTTAACAATAATCTTGTGAGTATAGTCGAATGCAATGAAAAGTCTGCTTATTTAACCAGCAGTCTGTTGAGCAAAAAGACCAAAAAATATAGGCCTTAAATTAGGCCAGACACATAACCCCAATTCTATAAAAAGGATGTAGCCAAGTTTGCTTAGTTTGTGTAAGCAGCAGGTACTTGCCAACATGTAAGACATAACTCTAGTATTTATGTCTAAAGGAACTGATAAAGGTAGGTTAAAGTATTAAAGCTGGAAATTCTAACGCTCACCTTGTGCAGGTGCTCTAGAGCCAGAATTATTTCACCAATGTAAATCCGAACTGCCTCCTCTGGAAAGTGATCCCGCTGGTATAAATGAGTGAACATCTCCCCGCCGCTCACATAGTCTGTACTCACACACAGACAAATACACAGGGAGCTTGAATAGACATAATACAAAGAACTACACAAACACACATTATGCAAAAAAAATTCAAACAAAACAGACAGACAGTATAAGACAGAAACATAAAGAAAACATCTATTCAGTGTTTCAAGAGAGAAGAGTTCTCCATATTTGGTATGATTTTTCCCAGTGCCCCACCACAGCGTCTCACCCAGGATGAGATGTAGTTTGCTCTGGGTCTGAAAGGCATAGTGAAGCGTGACCAGGAAGGGAGACTGGCGAATGTGCTCCAGCACCTGCCTCTCAGTGCGAGTATGTTCTGTTGTCTTTGCCTTCTGAACAATAGCTGCTTTCTTTAACACCTGGGGCAGTGACCAAAATAAATGTAACTTCTCCATTCCATCTGTAATCATTCAGTGAACGGAACTTCCCTTTGGGATGTCGTTCAAAATAATACGCTGCAATCATGTCCTAGGTACTAGGGAAGGGCGTTATACAACCCCACTGCTTGCATCAAATGCAAAATGAGCAAGTACATAGGAAAAAACAGTAAATTTCCCAGTTTTAACATTTTATGTGCTGTCTTGGTACTATGTTTAATCAAACATTGGCTTTAAATTATTTGCCAAGTCATTTACATTTTACACACAATCCCAACTGCTTTTAAAACAGGGTTGTCAAATTTTAATAAAAGCATAATTAATGACTGAATTCAAAGCATAGCCTAGTAATTTACATGTTTAGCTAAAAATCTGCTTTAAGATCACATTCGTTGAATTTTGAGACTAATAAACTTACCTTCATAGCATAGAGCTGGCCCACATCGTGACCGCTGTTCTTCCTGACCAAGAACACTTTCCCATAAGCTAGACAAAGACAAACAAATATTGTAAATCACTGCGGGTGGTAAACAAACAAACACAGCAAACAAAGAAACAGTGTGCCTTAATGAGAAGGTGTCCCACTTCAAGACACGAGTACAGGGTGAACAGGTGCAAAAATTACTCAAATCTGCATATGTCAGAATCATCCTCGCTCACTAAATTAAATCAGGTGTGAACTTGTTGATGAAAATAGCCTCTAAGATTTCCCGAAGGAGATCACTAAGGATGAGATCTAATAACATAGATATCAACAGCATATGGTCTCCCTCTTAAACAATCAGATACTTCTCATGCTGTCATGTTCATGTGCAACTTTTAAATGAGGATATAAATATTTTACATTTACAATATTTTACATACAATATTTTAAATATTTTTTTAAATAAATTTTAAATATTTAACACTTTGCCCTCAAAATATTATTCAAGGCAGGAGAATCAACCAAGTCTGCTTTAAGTATACCTCATACTGATAGGTGTAGGACCTTTGACAACAGCTTTATCTGGATTTCATTATATTTAATGCTACATGCAGATGCTTACCTCCAGTGCCCAAGACCTTGAGCAGCTCAAAGTTCTCCATGCCGACTCTTTCAGTGTGACCTGTGAGGTTAGCTAGTGGTAAAAAGAAAAATAAAAACAAGAACAGTGTTCAATTTTTTACACATTTTTGTTTCAAGAAGACAAGTGAATGCAATGTAAAAATTATTTCTGATGTCTACCTTTTAAGAGATGTATTCATAACAAAAAAAAA
>VVAS01064673.1:3994-15291 GCA_015103295.1 Ptychochromis oligacanthus
CACACACAGTCTTTGTAGTTCTTGCCAAAGAGCTGCATGCCCACAACGGCAAAAATGAAGACGATGATGGCCAGCACCAAAGTCAGGTTTCCTAAAGCTCCTACGGAGTTACCAATGATCTTGATGAGCATGTTGAGAGTGGGCCACGACTTTGCCAGTTTGAAAACACGAAGCTATCTCCAACACAGGACAGACATAAACAAAGACAGTGAATAATAGAATGGTGCTCTATTATTAGTAGTCACTGTGCTAAATAGATACAAATAAATTCAACCAGTGAGTCTCACCAGACGGAAGGACCTGAGGACTGACAGTCCCTGAACATTTGCCAGCCCCAGCTCCACCAGACTGAGTGTGACAATGATGCTGTCAAAAATGTTCCAGCCAACTTGAAAGTAGTAGTAGGGATCCATAGCAATAAGCTTGAAAACCATTTCCGCTGTGAAAATCCCTGTGAAAACCTAAAAGAGATAAATGTTTGGGTTTTTTTACTCTAAAATGTGAGAATTTTCTTTAAAGTAATTAAAAATTTTATGTGGCACATACCAGATTCCCCACTGAGAGCATGTAGTCAAACTCCGGGGTCATGGGGTAGTGCTCCATGGCCATGAAGAGGGTGTTGAGCACAATGCAGATAGTAATAGCCAGGTCTACAAAAGGGTCCATCACAACAAAGTATACCCATTTTTTGAAGACCACCCAGGGAGCACAGCAGTCCCACTTCAGGAACAAGTCGGCAAATTTGTACCAGCCAGGTGGGCATGGCCTCTGAGCTTCCTCCAACTCTAGACAAAGAGGCAGTGAAGAAAAGATAGTATTAAACCTAATATAAACCTAAACCTTAAACCTAATTTTCATGTCTTGTTGTTTCAGGTTGTAGCTGTGCTGAAATAGCCCTAGCTTAACACCAGGGATCTCTGCTGAACACACTGTGATAAGCTCAAGACAATGCTGCTGTATCAGCCTTGGATAAATTAGGTAACAATGTTAACAACTGCTTGATAATCTAATGCTAAGCCTTGTGTATTTCTTCATCCTCAGATGGCACCTGACACCTCCAGATGCCTGCATTTCACCATGTAGTATAACATTACCCTGAAATAGATATGTCGTTGTGTCTGCTACTTATTTTACTTTGATCAAAGCTAGAAAACATATCCTTTATTTTGTTAGTGTATTATCAATATTGTGTTTCTGCCTGTTTGGTGCTGTACCTTCCATGGCAGCTGCAGTGAGCACAGTCAGAGCACTAGCGGTTCTCTCTGTCAGGCATGGTTCATCCAGTTGAAGCATGCTGTGCACAGAGCCCAATGACTTCTCTCTGCATTCATAATCCACGGCAGGCTATAAAATATTTTCAGAATGTCTCAGAACATATACAGTAAGTCAAGGTTTGTAACTGCAGGTGGACAAGGCAAAGGATTTTAAAAACACTCAAAGAGGCATGACTGACTATGACGCGACTGTGACCAACTAACCTTGTCCATGGTAGGTGCTCTGATCATCAGACGGGGAACAATCCTCCCGTTACAATCCTTGAGAATTTCATCACGTTCAAGGCTCCGTTCATCATCTGCCACATCGGATGCAGTGTGATAACTGAGCGACTTCTTACTGGTCAGAGTGCCTCGGCTACCAAGAACCTGAGCCTGATGGGTAGGAGATAAAATGCTCACTAAGATTTATCTTTTTTCACTTTTGGCCATTTATAAAATTTACCTCCCTTTAAATATGTTAAAGGTGAATATTTTATGTTACATTATAAGATATGACTTTATCCTAATTCAGTACTAAATAACAAAATAAAACAACATTTTTGCTATGAGCCATAACATGGCAAAAACCACTGCTGGAAATTGGCTGTATGAATTTTGGCCAAAAGGCCATAAGGTGAGACGAGTTTTGACTTGTCATAATGCTCTGAAAGTCTAAACTTCCAGCGTCCCACAGAGAATTGCAGAACTTATGAAGAAGAAGGGTCAACACTGTAAATACTGACTCTTTGCATAAATTTGATTTATTTGCCAGTTAAAGTCTTTGAAACTTATGAAATGCTTTTCTTCACTACATCACAGAAATATATAGTAAAAAAATAACTCCAATAAAAACTGAAGTGACAAAGTGTATGAAACACAAAATTTGTGCCACTGCCAAAACTTTTAGCTGCGACTGTAGTCGGTGGGCTATTTTATTTAATAAATCAGCATTCGCACCGATTCTGATCCAGTGAATAAGGTCGGTGCAAGTTACCTGCTCTTGATTCTTGACTTGCTCTAGCAACCGCTGGAACTCCTCCTCTTTTTCGATGGCCTCTCGCTGAGTTGCCTGATTCTGTTCATCATAAGCCATGGCTACTACAGCCAGGATGAGGTTGATGAGGTAGAAGGAGCCCAGAAAGATAATGACCACAAAGAACAGCATGTATGTCCTACCAGCTGCCCTCAGGATCTGTTTTAGGAGCAGAAAAGAAGCTACGAGAACTAAGGACAAATTTCTTCACATAACATCATTTTAAAAATTAGAACGTTCTAAGGTATAAACTGTAATACAACAAATGAAAGAAGTGCCAACCAGCTGGAAAAGGTTCTCCCAGTAGTCCTGGGTCATGAGTCGGAAGAGGGCAAGGAAGGCCCAGCCAAAAGAGTCAAAGCTGGTGTAGCCAAAGTTGGGGTTCCTCCCAGCCTTCATGCATGTGTATCCTTCTGGGCACTTTCTGTCAGCAGGGAAGAAAAGTCATCTAACTACCTCTGCACTCCCATCCTCCAAATAATGCTTAAATCTTTCTTAGTCTTTGATTAAGGCATTGAAACTTCCCCAGACCAAATAAAAAGACAAAAGCACATACCCAGCATCAGAGCTGTTTCCACATAGCAGAGCATCTTGGCTGTCTTCCAAAAAGTAGTGATTCTCTATAACCAAACAAGAAAAAAAAAACTGGGAAAGCTACACCACTGTGGACAATATGGACTTAAAATTAGAGGCGAGATATATGGTAAAAATACCTGAGTTTTCAATATAGTCAATGAAATTGAAGGTGCTGTTGGAATATGTTGTATCATTGAAGCCCATGGTGTTGTTGAAGTCCAGTGTGTTATTAAATGAAGAGGTGGTGTTAAAAAATTCAAATGCAGTGTCGTTCGTTTGGATGGGCCATCGCACACATTTCTGACGCAGGTTTCCCATAAAAAGCTGAAGACCAACGAGGGCAAAAACTGCAAGGGCAAAGACCGTCAGAATCATGACGTCCCCCATTTTCTTCACCGACTGGATCAAAGCAGCCACAATTGTTTTCAAACCTGACAAAATATAATTAATATATCAGTGGTATGTGAATTGCAAGTCAAATATCTCAGAAACAACAAATAAAAATCAGTTCATTGTTGTTGTAGTGAATGCAGTTATCCTGTTAATCTTATCACAAGTGTCACTGCAACATCAGAATATTTAAGTGAAAAGACATCAGTATGTTCCATCTCATATCCCCACACAAAGGGAAAATATTAAAAATAGGAAGCATACCAGGAATCACAGTAATTGTTTTAAGAGCTCGAAGCACACGAAATGTCCTCAGAGCAGACACATTGCCGAGGTCAACAAACTCAGTGATGTAACTGTGAAAAGACAAAAACATATCAAGAGATCGGCCTTTGTGCCACTCCAACATAAGCAATGGTCGCACCATAAACCATAAAAATGACCTGGCTCTGCCAATAAATAAGTAGGCAAGAGACTAAATTTTTGCTGCCACACGCTTTCTTAGTTTCTCTCTTAGTCAAAACCAACAGTCAGGTTAGATAACCCACAATGCATATATTGTACCATGTTTATATCACCCTATGTGTATCATAGGTGTTTTGAATCCAGGAAGCACTCCTTCTCAAAAACAAACTATATTCATACGTATCTTACTAATAACATAAACAAGAACAATAATTTACAACTTACCATATTAGTTTATTTTCCCATTTTAATTGATTCATGGTCCCGGGTTTTGTGATATTTTATTGACTTTTGGTTCCTGCTTTGATTTTATTGTTCTTCCATCTTATGTTTCTAGTATCTCTAGTGTTTTCCTGTCTTGCCTCCCTCTGTCTTGTTTAAGCATTTGTGTCTTTGACCTGCTATGTTCCCCTGTTTCTGTCAACTTTAGTGTTAGTGCTCATATCTCAGTGTTATTCTTCTTTTGGTCATTTCCTGTTTTACGTTAAAAGTTGGCTCCTCATGTTTCGAGGTGTAGTTTTACTTCCTGCTCTTTTCCTCTCCCCTGCCCTCATTAATTTTGATTACTTTCAGTGTGTTTGTATATGTAATCTTGTCTTCCTCCTTGTCCTTTGTCTGTGTTCTGTTTTGCTCCCTTGCTCTTCGGTTGATTCTCTTGTTCCTCATTCGTATTTTGGATATCTGTTTTTGTTCTCAGATCATGGACTTCTGTATCTGCCTAATAAAGGCCAGCTTTTTGTTCACTTTGTCTGCCTACCTGTCCTGCATTTGGGATCTCTCTCCTTGGTTGCAGTATGAAAACTGTCCATATAAATGCATAAAAAGTTCCACAAACATTATCAAGTTTTCATAATGTCAACTATTTATAACAATCACCATATGCGGCTACATAGTTTAGATAAAAGTACATTCAGATACTTACGCCATGCTGATCACCATGAAATCCAGCCAATTCCATGGATCTCGAAGGAATGTAAATGATCCAATACAGAAACCTCGAGACAACACTTTGACTGTTGCCTCAAAGGTATAAATACCAGTAAAAACATACCTAGAAAGAAATTTAGCAGCATTAATTAGTAAAAGTAGTGTTAGGTGTAAAATAAGAATAATCAGCAATGAGCTACTTACTCAACAGTTTTACTCCATGCTGGTGGGTTGCTCATCGTCATGAACACACAATTCGATAGGATCGTAATCATGATGAACATGCTAAATAATTTAAGTTAGGATTAAGGAAACACACACGAATATTGTCATAATTTATTAATTACCTACCATTCAAACCAAAATACACTAAAAAAAATCAAAAGGATATGAATGTATGAGAATTTTGATGGCTCCTCTCCTAACCAAACTGAAAGGGCTCAGAATGTAGCAAGCCGGTTCAGCATTGAACCTGTAGATTGTGTTTCCTTTGCTGATCACAATGAATGTCTGAAAAACACAGATTATCTTAAAGAATCAAACTGCATCCCAAAACAACATTTCAACAAATAATTAGTGATGAAAAACTTGAAATAATACTATAAAATTTAAATGTAACATATGCATACCACAAATGAAATTGTATACATTACGTATTAGATACTGCAAGCAGTTGTAATAACAGACATTTATGCTAAGTAATAGATCATGTTATATTTTAAGGCAAGCTCATTAAAGACTAAGTATACATAGCTTTTTCTGCCATGTCACTCCAGATGACTACTGACTTTCTGTGTTTCGTAGAAGGGGTCTATGTCCTCCAGTGGTGTGTTGAGCAGCTCTGGTGGAGGGTCTCCATAGATCAGGGGCAGATTCTTGCCCGCCTCCAGATCAGCATTTGGGGTCGCTGGTTCTTCCTCCTCCAGGTCCTCTACTTTGGCAGTCTTTTTTCTTTCCTCCTTGAGCCTCTTGATCTTCGCCAGCGATTCCTGGGTGAAGGGGCGAAATGCATTGGTGCCTGGGGGAGGAAGCAGGGGCGCCATCTTTGCATCGCGAAGGGATACAACCACACTGGGGTTTCCCTAGAAGGAGCTGGAGGGAGGACAATGAGTGAATACAAAACAACTGTCGTTTTTGAGATACAGTAGGTCCAGCTGTCACATGCAGACAGGGCATACCAAAACCTTCAAACAAAGGCAAAACAAAAAATATGAGCTTCAGGAAATTATATAACTAGTATAACACAGCTTTGTAACTAGTTTCTAACTAATATATGCGTCAGGTGGCCTCTGGTCTCACTGTAAACCCTTAAGATATGAACTCTTGTGTAAGGGGTCTTTTATTTTGAAAACTGCCCGGTTTCTCTATGCCATTCCTGTGTCTGACTTCTTGTCCTCCTTTCTGCTCGGTGCAGCTTGATGCGGTGCTATTTTAAGTATGACTGAGTAGCCACTTCAGGGATGCTTCTGAAACTCACTGCAGTGCTTCTGGTGGAATTGCAAGCATTGTCTTGAGTGGGCGCGATCAGCTCAGGCGGCCCTGTCGGAGCCAGAACGGGACGCAGTCGCAAGTGGTGTATTCCCAAACAATGAGAAAAAGTAAAAGACTGACTGAAACCAAAGTCTCCAGATTAACAGTTTTCTGATTTATAACACTGCCTCTCTTCCTGCTACTTAGGCAATTTATAGAACATATATAATAAACACAAGTTTCATAATCAGCCGTCAAAATAATGTTTAGAGATGCATTAAAACGTATTTAATAATCTGTAAAAAAGATTTATAAACGTTAGTTGGAACTTTCAAAGTGATGTTTGTAGATGGTTTACAAACCAATTATGAGCCAACTAGTAAAGATTATTAACTGTTATTTAACTGTTTGATTTTTAGTGTTAACAACTTGCAATTTACTATTTATTAATGATGGTTAATAAATAGTAAACAAAGTGTTACCCATTTTGGATACATTACAATAAAAAGAACCATTTTGCTCTCTGATGATCATTTCATGGACTCATTTTTTTTTTTTTTTTACAGTAATTACTTTATTCATGCTTGAATAAATGGGAGGGGGCATGAGATGATTAATGGGAGAGGAAAGAACTAGGCAAATTTTTATATGTTTTTGGACTTTTCGTAACATTTGCTCAATGTCAATATTAGTTGTACCTCTTCTGACATCAAACAGTTACACTTACCACTCACTTTATTAGGCACTCAACTGCTTGTTAACACAAATATCTAATTAGCCAATGACATGGAAGCAATTCAGCGCCTTTAGACAAGATGACCTGCTAAACTGAGCATCAGAATGGCAAAGAAAGGTGGTTTAAGTGACTTTGAACATGGCATGGTTGTTGGTGCAAGACAGGCTGGTCTGAGTATTTCAGAAACTACTGATCTACTGGGAATTTCCCACACAGCCATCTCTAGGGTTTACAGAGAATGGTCGGAAAAAAAGGAAATATCCAGTGAGAAATATCCAGTGAAAATGCCTTGTTGACATCAGATGTCAGAGAAGAATGGGCAGACTGCTCTGAACTGATAGGAAGGCAACAGTAACTCAAATAACCACTTGTTACAACCAAGGTATGCAGAAGAGAATCTCTGAATGCACAATATGTCAAACCTTGAAGCAGATGGGCTACAACTGCAGAAGACCACACCAGGTGCCACTCCTGTCAGCTAAGAACCGGAAACTGAGGCTACAATTCACATGGGCTCACCAAAACTGGACAAGAGAAGACCGGAAAAATGCTGCCTGGTCTGATGAGTATCGACTTTTGTTGTGCCATTCGGATGGTAGGGTCAGAATTTGGTGTAAACAACATGAAATCATGGATCAATCCTGCCTTGTGTAAATGGTTCAAGCTGCTGCTGGTGGTGTAATGGTGTGCGGAATATTTTCTTGGCACACTTTGGGCCCCTCAATACCAGTAGAGCATTGTTTAAACACCACAGTCTCCCTGAGTATTGTTGCTAACCATGTCCATCACTTTACGACCACAGCGCACCCATCTTCTGAAGCCATGTCACAGCTCAGATAATCTCAAACTGGTTTCTTGAACATGACAATGAGTTCACTGTACTCAAATGACCTCCACAGTCACCCAATCTCAATCCAATAGAGCACCTTTGGGATGTGGTGGAATGCGACATTTGCATCATGGATGTGCAGCCAAAAAATCTGCAGCAAGTGCATGATGCTATCATGTCAATATGGACCAAAATCTCTGAGGAATGTTTCCAGCACCTTGTTGAATCTATGTCATGAAGAATTAAGGCAGTTATGAATGCAAAGGGGTGCCCAACCCAGTACTAGCAAGGTGTACCTAATAAAGTGACCAAGTGTATTTTAGTAACAGTCTACGAAAGTAAGATGGGAAATCGCTGGACTTGCTCTGAAAGCTGTGATGATCTGGAGCCACATGCAGACACACCCTGCAAAAGGTTCACGTCTCCATACGTGTCCTGAATATGAGTAATGATTATAGGTCTCATTTGCTTTGATGTGTGTCCAAACGCCTCACCCTCTCTCGTTCCTGCCCTCCACCCTCTGCCCTACATCTTCAGCCCAGCTCTGCCCCCCGTCACTGCACCACAAGCTCTTAAAAGTGACCAGATGGTAACAAAATGACTAGACAGACTTAGGACAGGATCATGACTTTCCCACCATTCTAAAGAGACCATGACATTAGTTGTCTACATCAGATTACTTATTACCTTAGCAGACGCTTCATATCAGGTCCAAGTGGCATTTGCTTACATCCTTTGATGTGTTTAGCAGCCAGAGGAGATCACTTTTGTCTGGAACAGCTAAAGTTAGCTCCTGCTGTGCTGGACAAGATAATGCAGTAAATGATCTAATTTCCGTGCAAAATATGTCTGGATATGGTTAATAAATAAGAAGGATAATATCAATAATATCAACATCAAACAGAAGAAATAAATGTTTCCCCACAGGAAATTGTTGTGTGCTATTTTATCAAGCAAAAACAAGTGAAAAGAAAAAAATAATTTGCCAGAGAGGAACAATATTAATATACAGTTCTGGAAATAAATTGTAAATTAGTTTTGATATGCTTTTGCAAATACACTGAGGAGGAAAACACAGCATAACTTAAAGCCTTAAAGTAAAAAGAAAATTGATTTACAGTAATTAAAGTTATCTCAGGGACCAATAAGTAATACAATCAGAGAAACACATGCTTTATAGACAAAATCAAGTATCTAAAGTTTGGCATTTTCTAAAATAAAGACCCAGAGACTGCACAAAGAATAATGACATAACACCAAATTGCCTAAACAGGCAAACAAGCCGTTAACAGACTGTAGAAAAGAGAGAAGGTTCTTGAGTTCACACACATCAATCAACATGATGGAATAAACAGACTGATGCACTGACCACAGACATGAATGTGCAATAATACTTGCTCGAACCACCTCACTTGAACATAAAATTCTGCATTCACACACATGTGAAGAGACGCACACGCTTGCACAGATACGGTGGCTGCTCAGCTGCTACAGGCAATCAAGACAGAGCATCGTGTTACAGAAGCCCGATGACTCTGCTCATTCCTTCCTGGCTGAGTCTTCGCCCTGCACCTCACATCTCTCTGATAAACAGGACAGCATGCCAGCTTATCTTACCGGGCTCCTCTCTCTTTTACCTTCTATTTTACACGGGGCCCTAAACACAGTAAGCTTCCATGTCTGCACTCTTACCCAACCCACCCAACATCCCGCTGCATGGCACTTGAGGCTCAAAATCCCTCTTTCATACAGTAATTTCCATCTTAACCCCATCACTCATCAGAGCCCTTGTTCCTAATCACTCAAACACAAACCAGACTTTGTCTCTGTGGTCCCCTGAAATACCAGTGCTATTATACTGGTCTGTGTGTCCTTTATTCTGCCAAAAAATGACCATTTACCTATAAAAACAGAGTATCTCAGTTGGGCAACTCTGCACCTACCTAGTAATCCCTTCACACCCCCTTCCCAGCACCAGTTTCCTCTCTCATCATCCCATTTCAAAACCCCCGTTCTGGACTCTGAGGGGCCCACTGCGCTCAACCATGGGCCAAACTTAAAATACACATCCTGAGATTGGATGTTTCTCCGTGGCTTATAGGGGAACATTTCGTGACTGCATTACATCACTCTGTAACTGCTAAAGCCATCAAAAGTCCGTTTTTAAAAAAGCTACATCTCTCAATCTTAAAAAAGTCCTCATGACTTGGTTGTTGCCTTGTCTCCCGTCTCAGTTAGGTAAGTAATACATTTTGGCACCATTGCAAGTTTTGTAACATATGTCACTGTGTGTTTCTCCACATGAAAGAGTCAACACTACAGACAAGCTTGATATTCAGTATCAGTCAAAGAAGATTCTGCACATCACACTTTTACTCCTAAATAAACCACCTCTATAAATACAGCTCTGTCTGAATTTATGAGCTTAAGAACTATAAAGTACATTTCATGCAAGTGTTTGATTCACTATTGTAAGAAGGAGTTAGATCCTGAACTTACGTGAAAGTATTAATACTTAGTTTCAATCAAGTCTTCTACTCAAAATCACTGCAGCAAAATAGGTATTGTATGAAATATCACTGCCTAAAAAATGTGTAAGAGGAACCATTTTGACTGCAGTCCAGTAGCTTTATTCAGTGGTTACTAATAGCTCCTTAAATGTTATTTAGTTTCCCCTTCTAAGTTTAGAAGGGGAAACTAAGTAACATTTCAGTTTCCCCTTCTAACTGGTTAACAAAAGCCCCCAGTACAACACCAACCCATTTACGTTTCCAACTGATTTTCCCCACTCTGCGACACACCCGCCGAGGAAAAAACTCTGGTTATTGGCGACTCTATTCTCAGAAATGTAAAGCTGGAGACCCCAGCGACCATAGTTGATTGTATTCCAGGGGGCAGAGCAGGCGACACTGAAGGAAATTTGAAACCGGTTACGTCAATTGGAGGTCACTAAAATTAATATTGAGTCGGTGCGTAACTTTGCCAAAACAATGCTGGACTCTGTAGTTTTCTCTGGCCCCCTCCCCAATCGGACCAGAAGTGACATGTTTCGCCACAAGTTTTCTTAATTGCTGGCTTTCTGAGTGGTGTCCAAAGAACAACGTGAGCTTGATAGATAATTGGGAAACTTTCTGGGGAAAACCTGGTCTTATTAGGAGAGATGACATCCATCCCACTTTGGATGAAGTAGCTCTCGTTTCTAGAAATATGGCTGAATTTATTAACCCCCCCCAAAAATGTGACTACCCAGAGTTGGGACCAGGAAGCAGAGTTACAGTCTTACACGTCTCTCTGCAGCTTCTCTCGTCCTGTCCCTGTCATCCCCCCAAAACCCCATCCCTGTAGAGACGGTGTCTGCTCCCAGACCACAAAAAAACAAACCAAAAATCAGCAAAAAACAATTTAAGTATTAAAATTTCAAAAGAAAGAAAAATATAATGTCCTCAACTGTACCGAAGAGCAAAACAGTTAAATGTGGATTATTAAACAGGTCTCCTCTAAGTCCCTGTTAGTAAATGACTTAATAATTGATCAGGATGTTGATTTATTCTGCCTTACAGAAACCTGGTTACAGCAGGATGAATATGTTAGTTTAAATGAATCAACACCCGCGAG
>VVAS01064702.1:0-10209 GCA_015103295.1 Ptychochromis oligacanthus
GTAGAGCAGGTCATCTACTAATCGGAAGGTTGGTGGTTCGATTCCTGGCTATTCCAGTCTGCTCCGGTCTGCATGCCAAAGTATCCTTGGGCAAGATACTGAACCCCAAGTTGCTCCCGATGCGTTCATCGGAGTGTGAATGTGTGTGAATGTTGGATAGAAAACACTTACGTGTAGAAAAAAAGTGCCTCTAAGAATGTGTGTGAATGGGTGAATGAGGCTTGTGGTAGATCATAAAGCGCTTTGAGGGCTCAAACCAGAGCTGATAAAGCGCTATATAAGAACCAGTCCATTTAGTTTGGTTGGATTTAGAATATTCATGAAAGTTGAATGTAGCAGGTTATGGTAATGTGAAGCGTTTTTTGTAATGGCCAACAAGTTTCCAGTCTTCAGTACAGTATGATGCTCATTATAGTAAATTATGAGTACATGTAAACCAACAAGCAGTGTTATGCTTTAGGATGTGTCTAACTTTTGATTCACAAGTTCCTGCCCAGTCAATCTGCATCGTCTGCCCAGTCAATCTGCATCGTATGCTTGGGTTGTCAGTCAGATCCTTCCATCACACACTACTTTTGGCTTAAAATACCCAACAATGTCAGCAAAATCCCAAAATTGAAGCTTCCGTGCAACAGTCCAGTATCAGCACAGGCTGCATACACCCTCTTCTTCTATGCTGTCTATGGGAATGTTTTGCCACTACATTGAAGTGTGATGTGAAATAACATTTGTTACATGTCTGTTTGACGTTTTAGTTTTTACTGGTGCAGATTATGACTTAAAACGCATTGGCTTCAGTCACTATTTTAAGTTTAGCTTCCATTTGATGTAACAGAATCTAAATGAAAGTCTGTTTTTTGTAATTTGATCTTTTTGACTTTGTTTTTAAATGGGTTTTTGTTTGTGTGTTTATAAGGAAACACGATGATGATCGACGCTTTGTCTGTACGGAGGAGGGTTGTGGGAAATCCTTTACCCGGGCGGAGCATCTCAAGGGTCACAGTATTACCCATCTGGGCACCAAGCCCTTTCAGTGCCATGCAGAAGGTACATACAGTTGGTACGGGAACAAAAGCAAAATATAAGTAATAAGTTCCCTGAGGCCAACATTTAATGTTTATCTCTGAAATGTTTACTTCACTCCGGTGTTTTATTGTGACTGACATCAGGAACATGTTCTGAGCAGCTTATCACTTCAGTGACATTTGCCTCCTGTGTGTCCTTCAGGTTGTAATGCCAAATTCTCAGCGCGTAGCAGCCTCTACATCCACTCCAAGAAGCATAAGCAGGACGCCAGCACCCTGAGGACCCGCTGTCCTGTGGCCAACTGCTCCAAGCACTTCTCCTCCCGCAGCAGCCTTAAGAGCCACATGCTCAAACACCACCATCTCAGTCCTGGTAAGTAACCATCACTGGCTTATGACTGAAAAATAGTATAGGCAGGACTTAAAGTCCTCCAGCACTTTGTGGCATTCTGGTGATGGTCCTTTTTAGAGTCAATGGCAGATATTCTTGCCTCTTTTTTCTTTTTCTTGTAGCAAACAGCCATGATGCAGCAAATCATGGTTGTATATGTAAATGAAGTCATGGTAAAAAGTAAGTGCACCCTCTGTCAGTTCTAAGGGTTTACATATCAGGATATAAAAAAAAAAAAAATCATCTGGTTCTTACTAGGTCTTAAAATTAGATAAATACAAACTCGGATGAACAACAAGACATGAGATATTACACCATGCCAATATTTAGTTAACAAAAAGTAACCCAAAATGCAGAAGCAGTGTGTTTAAAAGCTAAGTCCACTCCATGATTCAGTAGCTTGTAGAGCTACCTTTAGCAGCAATAACCTGAAGTACAGGTTTTCTGTATGACTTTATCAGTCTCTCACATCGTTGTGGAGGAATTTTGGCCTTTTGGCCTTTACAACATTGCTTTAGTAAGTTGAGGTTTGCAGGCATTTGTTTATACGCAGTCCTTTTAAGGTCCCACCACAGCATTTCAGTTGGGTTGAGGTCTGGACTTTGACTGGGCCATTGGAACACTTTGATTCTTTTCTTTTTCAGCCATTCTGTTGTAGATTTGTTGCTGTGCTTGGGATCATTTTTCTGTTGCATGATCCATTTTTGGCTGAGCTTTAGCTGTTTGACAGATGGCCTCACATTTGACTCTAGAATCAAATGTGAGTGATTCTAGTTCATGTGAGTTCATGACTCAATGATTCAACTCAGTGACTGCAAGGTGCCCAGGTCTTGTGGCTGCAGAACAAGTCCAAATTATCACCCCTCCACCACAGTGGATAGCTGGCATGAAGTGTTTGTGCTGATATGCTATGTTTGGTTTTTCCAAATGTCCCACTGTGCATTATGGCCAAACATCTCCTCTTGGTCTTGTCTGTCCAAAGGACATTGTTCCAAAAGCCTTGTGGTTTGTTCAGAACCAGTTTTGCAAACCTAAGCCATGCTGCCATGTTCTTTTTAGAGAGAAGAGGCCTTCTCCAGGCAACCCTTCCAAACAAGTCATACTTGTTCAGTCTTTTTGTGATTGTACTGTCATGAACTTTAACATTTAACATGCTAACTGAGGCCTGTAGAATCTGAGATGGACTTCAAATTGTTTACAGCCCTTACAGCCCTTCCCAGATTGATGGGCAGCAACTATTGCTTCTTTAAGATCATTGCATTGTCTTTCCTCCTTGGCATTGTGTTAACACACACCTGAATGCTCCAGACACGGAAACTGACAGGTCTGCTTTTATAGATGTGGTCACACTTTCTGAAGATCAATTAATCAATTGCATTTGATCAGCAGCTCCTGGCTGCTACTTAACCTCTTAATTCCTATGGAGACAGTAAGGGTGTACTTAGTTTTTCACACACTGCTTCTACATTTTAGCTTAATCTTTGTTAAATACATAACGACACAATGTAACATGTCATGTTTTCATTTGAGCTTGTATTTCCCTGATTTTTTTATGTCTTGATATGTGAAACCTTAGAATTTATAGAGGGTGTGCTTTCTTTTTACCATGACTGTATACAGTTAGAAACCCTGTTTTCAGTTTGAAAAGAGTAGACCTGGTTTAAAAAAAACTGTATTTTTTAGACTGGCTGAGTGAAGTCTTGGTGCATCGTGGCCGTGCTAAAGATCCGCAATGAGGTTGTTTTTATTTTCATGTTGCAAACTTTTGAATTAATTTGGCATACATTTGACAATACTAGGCCATTAATGCTGTATATTCTGTTTAAAGATAACAGAGTTTAGTTTCAAAGACATGCGTGTTGATGTTGCAGGTGTGAAATGCCTCCAAACTTCTGACCCTTTGGTGCTAGCTTCCTCCGTGCTATGTTAGCTCACACATTACCAACCAGTGCTCTGCTTCTGATGCTTTTATGTAGTAAATTTCATTTATTGCACTTACTTTTGTTTCTGGGAAAATGTTGACCGTCCTTTTTATCAAATTTTTTTCCTCTTCTCCATCCCAGATGTTCTTAGCCAGATGGAGGCCACGCCAACCCTGACCCCCAGCAACGAGCTCATCAGCTCCACGCCTACCACAGTTGCAGGGCCTGGTATTGCCGGGGGTGACCAGCTAACCAACTTGGACCTCAGCTCTCTGTTTTCTTCTGTGCCTGGAGGAACTGCGCCCACTGCTGGCATTGGGGTGGGAATTCCAGTCAGTGGGGGCACCTCTAATGGCCCGTTCACAATGGACCTCTCCCTGGTCAGCTCTGGCATCCTGACCATCGACCCCTCCTCAGTGGGCACTACACTCGTTACCAGCACTAACACCACATTGGCCAAGGCTGTGGATCCTCTTATACTGGCAGCCAGTGCTGACATGCCCCCCCATCACAGCCTGGAGGGAACAGCGGGTGACGTCCTGCCCCCACAAGGCACCCTAAACCTGGACGATGTGCAGACAGTTACCCCAGAGGCCCTGGGAACCCTCACCGCTCTCACCATGCAGGGTGCTGGGGCCTCTGTGGACCCCACTCTCCAGCACCCACTCAGCTCATCCAGCTCCCTGAGCGTGGAGGCCACAGCCTCTCTGGCTGTAGCCCCTGTTGCCGAGCTGTTGGCCTCACCCTCTAAGGTGGTGGAGGTGGGTGGCCAAGGAGGTGCGGGACCACTGCTGGGTTGTGTGGAGGTGCTGGGACCTCAGGAGGGAGGAAAAGTGCTCACCCAGTTTGTTTTTCCTGGTCACAGCAGCAGCTTCAGCCCACAGAAAGAGCCGGAACTCAGTGCTGTGTCACCAAGCAGCTTCCTGGTGAGCAGCCACACGCACAGAAATATAAATCATTCTAAACTGTCACAGCTCAGACAGAAAATAAATGTGCAGCTTTCATGCAGGCTTTTCTGTCAATCTCAGAGGTTATATTTATTGGTAAGGACCCTGCTCACTTTTCTGTAGCAGACACAGGAGTCTCAATTTATCAAAGAAGAAGAAAGAAGCTTGTTTAAGGTAAAACATGCAGATAAAGAAGAAAAATCAGCACTGGGTTAGGGTTAGATGTCTTAAGAAGGGTTTCAGTTTTGCTTTTTTCATCCAAAAATTCTAAAAATATTTACCATCTCCTCAGATGTTACGTGTTTTTGGTCTTCGTAGTGTTGTATGATTTATCTATCTTTGGATATCAATCAGTAGAGAAAGCAGTCAACAGCTTACCTGTACCTAACCTACCTGTAAACCTAACGTGCTCCCATTTTGCTTGACAGGAGAGCGGAGGCTCAGCTAGGACCGACTACAGAGCCATCCAGCTGGCTAAGAAGAAGAAGCAGAGAGGCCCCTCAGCCTCCTCTGGTAACACCCATTCACCATTTAAGTCTTTGGTTTGCTAACTAAAGCTACAGTTGCTGTTTGGCTAATGACAGAATTCTCTTTCCTTGTCCAGGGACTTCAAGCTCGAGAAAAGCTAAAGGAGCAAAGGCTCCAATGGCTTCGGTGCCACTGGCTCCCTCTGGGGCTCGTTACAGTGATGGAGCTGCAGCAGCCAATGGGGGTCTGACCCTGCGTGACCCCATCACCGGGGCCCAGTATGTCCAGATCCACCTGTTACAGGTCAGATTCCCACACATCTAATTAAATGACTGATTCTAAAACCTATTTAGAAAGGAGTTAGGAGAGGTGGCAGGATATCACCTGCCCTGGTCAGCAAATTTAATCCAGTCCAGAGCAAAAACTGATTTTTTTTTTTTTCCCCCACTGCAGTGATATTTGCAGCTAAAATAACCTCATGTTTTAGAAAACGCAGCATTGATACTGTCTGGAGGCACATCTTTGTAGAGAACTTTCTTTCCTTTTCCTGCATTTTTAGCAGCACAGTGTGAAATTGAGCTTTTGTGTGACCATGGAAACATATTAGTTGCTATTTATGAACTAAGACAAAAGTGTAAGTGCAGAGCTGTAGTCCATAAGCTCATTAATGTGCCAGTGTAATATCTGCTACAGAAAGGTAATTCTCTGCTGTCTTTGGCTTCTCTCTGTCACTCTCACTGGTTTGTTCATGGTTTTCAGTCAGAGAGACTTTACAGAAGCTAGAAGAATATTTGTTCAGTGAAAAACGTTTCCTCACAGTGAGGAGCACAGCTTATTCATTTAACACTGTTATTGGACTGGTACTCAGTATCAGCAGACACCTGAAGCAAAGGTCTCTGTGTTGTAGCAGAAAGTTGAATGGCATAGGACCACTCAGCCAGAGGAATGCGTAATAACATTCTGCACAGCCGTGTGGAAGTTAAACTGCAAGAAAGGAAGGTTGCTGCTGCTAACGTTAGCCACACCCAGAGACATTTAAAACACTTTTGATTATTAAAAAATGTGATTATTGGTTTTAAATAGCTCAAATGCAGTGTTTGTACAGACAGTGTTTAACCTTGTCCTTTAGGTTGTGCTCAGTTTAGTTTCAGAGTTCTTTCTGACTTAGAATAGTTGATTAGTCTGATTTCTTTCCCCTGTTTAATCAGCTAGTAAATTAGTCAACATGACCATCTGGTTAGGGACTGTTTTTCTTTTCTTTCCTCCACCATATAATTGGGTACGAAGTGCACTGAAGAGCAGATTAATGTGCAGCTATTGTTGAAGGAGAGTCTAATCAGTATGTGAACACACAGGATGACCCAGCCAGTGATGGAGACCTGGCCTTCCAGCTGAGCTCTCAGCCTTCCAGCTCCCACTCTCAGCTCACCGTTGACCTGCCCGCCAACATTTTACAGGTGAGATTTGTGTTGCTGCTCTTTTCTGTCTTTAAAGACACATTAGGCATTTGTGCTTTATAATATGAAATCTGTTGTGTTTGATCTTTGTAATAGCTGTGGAAAAATGACACCATCAGCCTTTAGATTGGCTGTCTATAAATCTTTCTTTCATTGTTGCCACCAGCCTGCAAGCAGGCCTGGAATTTTCCTGCACTAGATTTGATTTACGGTAAAGAGGAAATATGACAGCAATTGTGCAAACATGCATGCACTACTGAACTGTGCTGAACACTAGGCTAGCACTGGTAAATGGTAAATGGACTGGTTCTTATATGGGGCTTTTCTACTCTGCTTTGAGCACCCAAAGCGCTTTATTCTCCGCAGCGTTCAGTGGTATGCTAAGGCCGTATGAAAATACTACACTGAAAATAATGCCCCTTAAATCCCAAAACTCTCTCCATAGCAGCGTAGTGCTAGCAGTCAAGTGCTAGGGCACTTCATCACAATCAGTTTAAAATAGTGGATGTTTTAATATCAGTTGGTTTACATCACTGTGGATACAACTGGGTGGGGAAATGTAGACCTTTAAACATCATGTCCAAATGGAAAGATTTCAAAAACAATTGGACAGTTAGCTCCTTTGAGTTCACCAGTGGCTTTGAAAGCAACATGTGAGATGTCACAATTAAACCAGACTGATCAATGTAAAGCGGAAAAAATGCAGTTTCATAATTCATATTTAAAATCAGCTGATTCTGTTGGGAGCTCCTGCAACTTAGGAAAACCATTTCCTGTCTTTCTTTCTTTCTGCTGTTCTAAATAATAAACAGTTCTCACTCAGTTGGGGAGAGTTGAATTTCTTTTTCAGTGGGGTTGTGTGAGGTTCTGATCTACATTCAGTGTGTTACCTGCAGTAGATAACGTCAGCCATGCCCCCAAGCGACACAGGAGAACTTTAAAAGCGAGCTGGAGAGTGTAGTGAGGGGAGAGCTGCAAACACTGGCACGACTTCACTGAATAAACGCTTTAAGTAACGCAGAATCAGACTGTATCAGTATGAACATCATTGTTTTATTCTAAATCTCTTTGAAATTACATCAGTATATTTTAAAACTTGTGTATCGCCCAGCGCTAGAGTGGTCGATATAAGTAGAGACCACATGGAGATTGTAATGAAGTTAAATAATGGCAAAAATCTCAGAGGTTTGGTTATTTTTATAAAATGATTCTAAAAAGCAGGTGTTCACAGAACCAACCAACGAAGCTAGTGGACAGAGGAGCTGAGACTGATAAGTGGAAAATGTATGTGAAGAAAACTCTTCATGACAGAATAACAAGCGTCACATACTCTAAAGGATACAGACAAACAGGCTTCATGAGCTGAACCTCAGGACTGAGAACAAGATGTAAAACCTTGTAAGACACAATAGAGAAAGGGCACACAAAAACCTCCACAGAGAAACCGGATCAGAGAGATACTTATTTGTTTTGATACAAGACTTCATGCAGCAAAATATTTTCCACCAAATATTAAGTGCGATGATTTAGTTAGACTTGGGTATCTGTTCCGTTTTAACCCACTAACATGGTCACTGTGTGTTAAAAGAGCTCCCCCGTGGCTGAAGCTTCCATCAGTATAAAAGCAGAGACTTCACTGTAATCTCTAGTGTATCGAGAACATAACTGTTCCTTGTTAGTGATATTTGAGAATTTGGTAAATGAAGAATGCTGTGCACTAATGAACTGAAGGAATCTGTCTGAACACTGTTGTCAGGAATGTCTGACTAAGCTGAGGAGTACTGTCACTTTCCATATGCTGAGTGACAGAGTGATGTTTTCTGCTGGATTCCTTCTGATTGCTTTCATGTGAGAGAACTGAGCTGTGAGGCTTTTCTCCACAGGAACCTTCAGTGATTACGGAGGACGACAACGGCTCGGACAACTCCCAGTTCACAGGAAGCACAATCAATCTCCAGGACTTGGAGTGACTGCTTATACTGCTGTGGCATCAGAGGTCTACCAGCAATTGGTCACCATCCACAGTTTACATCGACAAACATGCCCAGAGATGATAGACTCCATCAAACAGTTGCCTCAACCTCGAAGGCCTTTTTGAACATGTGATTGATGTAGTTTGTGGAGGGGGGAGGACATGATTCTGCAGATAATGCACCTTGAGAAGAAGAAAAGAGGATTCTTTGTTCAGAATATTGTATTATTTTATGTCCATTTTGTACCAAAATCAAAGCTGAGAGCACTGTCATGTCAGAGCCTGAGAGGCTACTCCATCCTCTGTGGGTGTTAACAATAACGGTGCCACATTGCCACTCACAGTGTGCTGTCTTTGTTCCAGTTGCCTTATGGACTCATGCTTCACGCTGCACATGCCTCCACGGGCGGTTTACCTGCTTTATTTGTCGTCCTTTTTACTTGTGTTTTGTTAAATTTATTTTTCTATGGCAGCAGTAATCCCATGTTGATTTTCAACATCCCATGTTGAAAATCATGCGTTTGTATACACGAGTAACATTCTTATAATGATTTGAGTTTATTTATTATTAGCTGCGGGTTTACAGAATGGCAGAGCCAAACACAGATGAAATAAAGACTCAAAGCACAATCAGAACAGTGCGTGGAGTGGCTTTCATTTCACTTTGTTCAGTTAAAGGAGAAATACAGAGAAATATCTAACAAGGGTCATCATACTTGACATGTCTTTATAGAACCTGTGACCCCAATAGCACTTGTGAAGGCTACCATTATGTCATAGTCTCAGATTTATCTAGATTATTTTACAAGCTCTTGGAACAGCATTTGACAACTTTTATGGCAGAGACTGAGGCCCTGTGCTATCAAGCAAGCTCAACATACCCAGGATGTCTTGTTTTTTCTTATCTAGCTTTACTTGCACTGACCTTAGCAATCTCACTAAGTGGTCACACAAAGGTGGTTATCAACACAATAAGTCCAATTTAGCCAATATAAAAGGAAAGCACTACCTAACTTCCTGTTGCTATGCAGATAACACAACTATATTTATCTATGAAGTCTAATTAAACAACCCAGTTAAACTACAAATAATTCTTGAAGGTCTGGATAACCTTAAATTAAACACCTTAGAGACACTTACTTATACACTGACACTTGCAACAAAAAGTTTGTGAACCCTGTGGAATGACTGGGATTGAGTCCTCATAAGATATGCTCTGATCTTCATCTATAAACGCACACAATCTGACAGCAATCTGACAGAGCGCACAAAGCTTCCTGAGTCAGGTGTTCCAAAGGTAGAAATGATATTGGAATTATGGATTTTGAATTGGAATTCAGTAACCATTAACTATAGATGGACGTGTCCACTAAGATGTCACCCATTGGTTATAAAGTCTCACCATTAGCATTTTGGCAGTTGGCATGTGTATTTTTTGAGCCAGAGGTGACTATATTTAGATGAGAGGTTAGAGTGCTAAGTTATCAAGAAGCCTGGTTGGCAAGCTGCATTCATGAGCTAATTAGTACTGAGTGAGACATAAATAAAACACTAGAATTTCACTCACCAGAAACTGAAGCACAAACTCCTTGGATGGTCTGTACCACACAGCTGGTTATATTACTTGTCACATAATTCCAATAAAAATGCTCTAAAACGCACCAACAGGAACAACTGGAAACTAAATATTTTAGAAGAAGATAATGTGCTCCTGAACTAACATACACACTCTGACATTTTTCTTCAAGAAGAATGTAGTGATGCAGCTACGAATATTTGGAGGTGTTTAGAGAAGTTTGATCACGGATATACTAGCTTTATAAGTTCTTGAGATTCTCTTAATTTGGACCATGTTTCTATATTTAACCCATAAACATTTGTATATATTAACTGTCCTCTCTCCCCATATTCTTAATGGGACAAATGTGTTTCAAATCATTTTTCGTTGGTCTACCTCTCTTTCCATGCAGCCATGCCCCTTAGTCCAGTACTTGTTTACACCAGTAGATGGAGTCCAAGTCATATAA
>VVAS01064737.1:2170-13145 GCA_015103295.1 Ptychochromis oligacanthus
ATGTTGCTAAATGGTTTAAACCTTCAGAGAGCTTCTGTTCTGATATCAGACTGAAACACATTACCAGTCTGCACCAGTATAACACCAGCTGATCCCGGCGTAGTGCAGCAGAATTAGTCAACATTTGTGTTTCACTCATTTGTCAGTGTGTGAATATGTTTGTACTTGTGCTTACATAGAAAACATCGGTTGAGTAGGCGATCCTTGTGCAGACATTCTTGCACACACTGCTGGAAAAATGTGGTCATATGCAGACCAGACCGCCTCCATGGCCTGAGACATCTCAATGGATCCTGAATGCATCCTGGGTGCGTCAGCACCTGTACTTAAGTCCACTTGTGATTATACCTCCTAAAGACATGTTAATGCCATGATTTTATGACTTTTGACATTTTAACACCAAAATATGATTTTATCATATTGTGGTTTAGTTAAATTTGACCAAATGTTAGACAATGAAGAAAGTCGACCAAGGTTTGAATGGTTGGTTGCATCATATTACAAGGCTACTCCCTGCACTTACATGATAGTGATTTGGGCATTTAGCAACATTTAGCAGAGCTTCTCACTCTGATGGACAGTCTCCTTATTCCTTTTAATAATTTGTCTGTGTCCTTAATAGGCCACTTTCTTCATGGTAAATTGTTGGCACTTACAGTCATGTGAAAAAGAAAGTTTGTTTTAGGACTTGTGCAGTCCTGTGAAAGACTAAGTACACCCCATTACAGCTTGTAGAACCACCTTTAGCAGCAATAACTTGAAGTAATAATTTTCTGTGTGACTTTATCAGTCTCTCACATCATTGTGGAGAAATTTTGGTCCACTCTTCTTCACAGCGTTGCTTCAGTTCATTGAGGTTTGTGGGCTTTCATTAATGCACAGTTCTTTTAAGGTCCATCCCAGCATTTCAGCCGGGCTGAGGTCTGGACTTTGGCCGGACCATTGTAACACCTTGATTGTTTTCTTTTTCAGCCATTCTGTTGTAGATTTGCTGCTGCGTTTGGGATCACTGTCCTGTTGCATGACCCAGTTTGGGCCAAGCTTTAGCTGTCAGACAGATGGCCTCTAGAATACTTTGGTATTTGGAGGAGTTCATAGTCGACTCAATGACTGCAAGGTGGCCAGGTCCTGTGGCTGCAAACCAAACCCAAATCATCACCCCTCCACCACCGTGCTGACAGCTGATATGAGGTGTTTGTGCTGATATGCTTTGATTTTCTCCAAACGTGGCGCTGTGCATTATGGCCAGATATCTCCACTTTGGTCTCATCTGTCCAAAGGACATTGTTCCAGAATCTTATAGTTTGTTCAGATGCAAACTGAAGCCGTGCTGGCATGTTCTTTTTGGAACCCTTTCAAACAAGCCATACTTGTTCAGTCTTTTTCTAATTGTACTGTCATGAGGGTGTACTTAGTTTTTCACAGGGTTGCACATAGCTCCTTTTAAGCTCAGAGGTTCTCTAAAGCACTTTGTAATTGTCACTCAGCCACTGGCAGTAATATTGCTGCCACACCAGTCACTCGCCTGTCATTATGTGTAACTTCAGCACAGGGAAGAAGGGGCCAGCCTGCAATGAGTATTTATTCAGAAATCTGTCATCATACCTTCCATCCATCCATTCATTTTCAATTTTTATTCAGTTTGTTCAGCAGCTGCTAAAACCTGCTGAAGATTTAACTGTTTTTCCTGTGTTATATTTGCACTTTGTTCAGTCCTTTAATATCAATTGAAGTATAAAAACCCTGCATGTAGCATTGTTATATGATCATTAAGACCTCTGACCTTTGACCTGTAGCTGTGGGAAACTGCAGGAGCCTGCATGAGCTCCCTGTGGTAGGACCAACCCTCCCTCTCTCTCTCTCCCCCTCTTTCTCTGTTTTATTGCCCTCCCCTGATGTTGGACAGGATGTCGCCATGGCGACGGGGTAAACAGATGATAACAAGCCCTCAGCTCTTCAGAACTCATTTGAATGCTGTGACCGCTGCTGAGGGCCAGAAGAGGGAGAGCAGAGACAGACGGAGGAGGACAGAAAACAGACAGGTAGGAAGCTGCAGGACACACATGCAATGATGAGAAAACTAGAAGAAATTTCCAGATAAATCAGAAAAAGAGTCAAAGACTGGGCTAATGTGCAAATGTCAGAAGTGCAAGGTAAAGAAATAGGATTGGACAACTGAAGAAGAAACAACAACAAGAAGTAGTTGTAGGCATATTTATTATAAACAGATGCTAATATAAAATATACAGAAGGATTCTTTTTTTGTTATGACATTTTTCAGATTCATTTTTATAATCTTTTTATGATGCAGTTGATGCTGGAGCAACTGTCAGGTTTACTCGAGCAGCTTTTCTTGCACCGGACGTGCAGTGATTGAAGATCAGAATAGGTTTAATTTCAGAAGCTTCACAGAGAGTAGAATGTTTGCAGTCTGTACACCTGGAAGCTTCAGCAACTCATCTGCTGAGTGTTTAATAATGCTGCAGCTTGTCAACTTAAAATGTCTACAGAAATAGTCACAAAGAGTTCTCTGCAAACAGTTATTCAGATTACTTATTGCACAACCAACAGACAGCAGGAACCTTTCACACTGGACAAGATGTTTAATTAAAATCTGCTAAATATTGCTGAATGGTTGAAGATTAATTAGTGAATGAAAATGTTTGTTTTGTGTGCATCTGGGAAAATAAGTATAAATGATACAGAACACGAACATGCAGAGATTTAATATGCAATCGCATGCTGCCATGTTTTTAATGAAGTTTAATATTTGGACAGTCAGTTATCTGTTTATTTGTCTGTGTATACCAACACACACACACAAACACACACACACTGACACACCCGTACAGTTTACACAGCATGTGTGGCCCCACTGTACCTAAAACACACTGACTGAGGGGACAAAAGCATGTGGACATAGACAAGCTTCGTTTTTAACACTTAGATAGACCTGAAGTTCTTGCCATTGATTATTGATCATCCTTTCACTCTTTGTATTTTTCCGTGTGTATCAAAGCAAAAATGTTAAGCAGCAGTACAACGTCAAACACCAGCCTTAATGCCCCGAGTCTCACCTCGCAGATGCAGGTTTTTCTACCTACCTGGTGAAGATTGTTGGGGCTGCATGCAACCCAGATAGCAGCATAGAATATTTGCTTTTTAAGGTTACCTAGAAATGACCCTAGATCATTACTGAAAGTACATGATTTATATTACATAATTTATAAAAACACAGGAAACAAATAATACACTGTGATAAACTGAGGACATTTTCATGTCAGGCTTTTGGTGGCAGAAAGACGGTGGGGAGGTGGGGGCAGGCCAGCCTATCAAAGGTTAACTAAACAACAACAACAACAACAACAACAACAACAAAATCACATATCCATATATATGGTACTGGCCATTTTCACACATAAAAATTGGACAATTTCCTAAGTATCAGTTGTGACATTGTCTGAAGTTGCCCTTTCTCACATGGAGCACACAACAGGAGGACATGTAGCATGTAGCGAACATGTTTTACTACAGGAAATACTTTGGCAAATCTTACATCATATGGACTTTTGACTAAGGAGCTGGCAGGTTAAACACGATTTAATGTCCGACCTGACTGCGCTCAATGTAACTCTGTCGGGTGATATCGTAAAAAAAATTTAGGGCTGCAGTGCACATGTTAAAAGGGCTTCCGATTAGTGTTGTACGTGTTGATCCGACTTTGGGTGAGTTTTTGTGTTTTTCATTATTTTGGCCAATGAAAATGCACAAGAAACATAATGAGGATGAGATGCCAGCTTTTGGCCTGAAATTGTCACACTTCAAACTACCGATATTTGTATGACACATAAGTGTAGGTTGGGAGATTGTTGTAACAAGTGTAAAAAAAAAGGCAAAGTTCTGTAGAAAACTCAGTTAATTGTTTTTTCTTTTTCTATTCCTGTTCCACCAGTGAAGAAGGGATTTTTTTCTGTGCAGTAACACTTATCCCTTAGGAGAAAACTACAGTGAGTCAAATGCGAGTATAAATGGTAATGACGCTATGTTGACATCAAAGTTAGTGCAAGCAATGACCAGTGCATCATAACCAAGGCTTTAACCTCTGGGCTACAGCTCAGTTCCCTCATATGTCACCCACCTTTTTATTTCTAGAAGCTCACCCTATACCATAATTCATCAGATTAATATTTGTTGTTAGCCTCCTTTGTCTCTAAAACTCCTCCATTTTTCCTCAGCCTCCACGCTCCTGTTTTAACGATTAGTCATACATTTGAAGGTTTTAACATGTGATCATTAAATGATGTGGATCTCTGTTGGGATTTGTGGGCTTGGGGATAGTTTGTTTCAGAGCACAATCATTCTGCCAAAGTAACACATTGCTCTGGATGGTTCAAACAAGACTGAACAGTCTTAGCTTGTCGATGCCCAAAGTTTTCAGTTTGTTTGGCAAAAACTGACAGACCGGATTCATTCCTGTTTCAGTCTGTCTTCTGTTTTAAATGCAGTGATTGTGTTTCGGGCTCTGAGATGACGGACTCTCAGTCCTTTATCCGGCTATTAGACACCCCCTGCCCTGCAGTGACGGCTGTGCTGTGATGGCTGATTTCTCTGTAATGTTGGCCACATGACCCCTGCTGAACTCTGCTCTGAGCTAGGACCAGGACAGTCCTTGATCCAGAGCCCAACTCTTTGCAAATAACATCTCCGCTTCTCCAGGGCTGCATGATTTTCTGTGACGTTTTCCTGTCTATTGTCTCTAGATAAAAGCAATGCAAATCACTGCTCATCACATTAGGTCAGCCAAAGTGAATTATTACAACAGTTCAGCGAATGAAAAGATGTTTTTTAATGTTGTGAGATGTCAAAAAGGACACAACTGATCAGGTCCCCACGTTCCAGCAGCATCGATCAAACATTGCAGTGACCTGCAGAGAAGTTTCAGCAGCACGTTTTCACTGATCCCTTTTCCTGATTACAAAGAAACAGGTATAACAAACCAGCTGATTAGAGGAAGAAGAGCAGCTATAGACACTGAGGAAGAAGAGCTCGCCTCTCACACACATATATCGTCCAAATAGAAGAGGTCACCTCACCTCACTGAAACTGCAACTGTCTTCACTGCCTGGAATCTGACACCTACATACCAGCTTTTACACACAAATGCACACACACCTTCCAAACACGGTGTGTGTGTGTAAGCAGGGCTCATGTTAACTATCTAAACTATAACTTTTGCCCACTACAACCTACAGCAGCTCTGATTGTTTCCGGCCTCCAGAGTCACGCACGTAGAATTTTCTCCAGAGGCAGCATGACAAGGAGGCAAGTGTGTTTGGACAGAAACTCAGCCAGCGCTGTTACCATGAAACCCACTGTTAGGGATTGCATCAGTGTGTGTGAGTGTGTGTGTGTGTGTGTGTGTGTGTGTGTGTGTGTGTGCACGCACGCGTAGTCACACAAGCCTGAGAAACCGCAGTGAGGTCACGTCTTACACACTGACACGCACACAGAAACACACAGAAACACACTTTGTGGGCACATGAACGCTTCTGCTGGAGCTGCAAAGACAATAAAAAAATCTTTATGTGTAAAACACCTGCACACAGAAGCAACAAGTTACAGCTGCTACTAGCAGAGCAGAAGGGTTCCCTAAGGGTAAACCTAGGCTTAGTTTTCAAGCCTCATTCAGAAAGAGGAACTTTACACAGGGAGGAGGAAATATTCACTGTGCTGGTTTATTTCACAACCTCCAGTGGACGACATATTGACCTTCAGGAAATCACAAGATATAATCTGTATGTGAATGTGCCAGAAACTGCAGGTCCTCTAATGGCCACTGGAGGCTGACTTCAAAAGCGAGTCACTCCCCATAGACTCTCATGTTTAAATGGAAAGCTTCACAGCACTAAAAAGCACAGCCTGGTCCAAAAATGGCTTTGGTCTCTAAGGTTCCCCTTTATAACAGTTCTAAGGGGTAATTTTGTTAAATATCTTACCTGTTTGGATTTTGTTAAGGCTTAAAGTTAGGGGTGCGGTTGAATTCAGTACTCGACTGTAGCATCAGGTGTTAAACTCCACTTACTCTAGTTAGCATTAAAGGTGTGCCCTTTCTAAATAATCCTTAATGCAAAATGATCAGGAAGTTTTCAGTTTTGTTGACAGCTGAGAGTCCAACTATTTTTTCTGCTACAAAGAGAAATTGAAGGCAGCACCCTTTTGTTATTCACTGTTGTTATTCAAATAGACATTAAACTGAATTGACCCTACCAAATTATTCTACAGGTGGGTCTCTGTGTTTTTAGTGTCCTTTGTCATACATGTACATATTGTAATACACATGGCTTTGCTTCAGAAACTCAGATTGTGCTCATAGGGTGAATGGATTTCCTTTACACATGATCAGCAGTGTTTCCCTCTGCTTAATTTTATTTTATTGTAGATTTTTTTCCCATCATGGCGGAGAGCGCAGACATGGAGCAACTCCTCACAGCTTTCAGGAAGTTTGCTGTCCATGGAGACACAAAGGCGACAGGGAAGGAGCTAAACGGGAAGAACTGGGCCAAACTGTGCAAAGACTCCAAGATCATCGACGGCAAGAACGTCACCAGCACTGATGTGGACATTGTCTTCTCCAAAGTCAAGTGAGTGTTCACATTGGCGTCATTGTCCACAGACTGCTTGTGTCTCAGCAAGCAGCAGCTTCTGGGGATGGAAAATAAAAACCCAATACGGAAGTGCCAACAACTACAGTTCCTCTAATGTCCACTTGAGGCTGGCTCCAAACACAAGTCATTCCCCATAAACTCCCATTTTAAAATATTCAGCTTTACAGAAATTAACATGTTTAAAGCCTTGAACAAAAAGCAGTGTGTTCTCTAAAGATAATCTCTCCCAGCTTGTTAACCAAGTTTGCTACCATCAGCTGAGAAAGTAGTATTACACCCTGTCATCTTAATATGGGCAAATCCCGTCTCCAGAAAATCAAGATAGCTACAGCCAGAAAGCTAAAGCTTCCAAACTGTGGAGATCACAAATGAGTGGCTGATGTCAAGGTGGCTACTTTTATGTACACCCTATGGTATGAGTCATGAGTGGCTCCCCCTGCTGGTTATCTGTGTGCTTTGAGTACTGGAGCTGTCCTGTGAGATGACAACACTTCCACACCTGATACTCTACTCTGAATTCAGGCAAGTTTGAATCCAAGTGTTAGTGTGACGTATGTGAAAGGCATAGTGAACAATGGCCAGAGGAGGAGGTGTACTCAAGCACCGGACATTTGTGGCCAGTCTGGAAACGCCCTTGTAGGAGCCCTGTTCAAGTCTGTCGGTCATGTGGGAGAACAGTGCAGGGAGTGAATGTGTCCTGCTCTTTAGCAAAGGTGGGGCGATTATTCAAACTTATGTTTGTTAAACCAACTCCCTTAAAGTCTTTTGTTAGCATATTGTATGAAAACACCAAGCATAACAAGCATAAATCTTACCTCTGAAAGACTTTTGTGCTCCTTTATTTAGTTTTTAAGTCTGCATCTCCTCCTCACATACTGATAAAACTGCTGCACTCCAGAGGAGAAGAGATGTCTGAAGGGCAAATGAAAGGCAAATGAAGCATACAATTAGCTCAGACAGAGCACTGAAGTCATATGCCAAAAACTGATGTGCATCATCCATCACATGGGTGTAATGTGGGTGGGACTGGCAGATCTAGACTGTGGAAGAACTACATTATAAAACTAAAGCAACAATCGGGCATTATATCATTGTTTTTGGGGAAAAAATGTTACACACTGGGTGAGACAACTCATGTCAAATATTCCTCTCGGAGCAATGAGACATACACTGAGAGACAAAGGAAAAAAATATGTGAACCATACACTTTTTTGTGGATTTGTGGATATTTTATTTTGTTGTGCTTGCTTTTTTCCCTGGGGTAGACTTTTTTGAGGAAGTCGATTGAATGGGAGGTGCAGATTGTTACTTGTTTTTCAGTCGGTTTATTTCTCTTTGTTTGTTTTACCACAACTGTTCAAGACAGATAAAGATATTAATGAGAAAAACAGATTCAGATAATAATTATTTTTTAGCAAAGATGTCAAAAGTAAAAGTCTAAATAGTTACTTGAAAAATTACTGAGGCAGTTTTTTACTGAAGTCCCAGTCAACACCATATCGCTGACAGTTCTGCCTGTTTTAGAGCTTCCCAAACTTTTCAGCTTCTTGAAGGGGCAAAATATTTTTTTAATATTTAAAAAAACAAAAAGACATTTTCTGACTTGTTCTAACACAACTCTCCTCTGTCTGTGTTGCTTTTGTGTGTCTGTGTGCAGACAGAAGACGTCTCGGGTCATCACCTACGAGGAGTTTCAGAGAGCTCTGGAAGAGCTGGCTCCAAAGAGGTTCAAAGGTCAAAGTAAAGAGGAGGCACTGCAGTCCATCCACAAGCTGGTGGAAGGCCGAGAGCCCACCAATGTCGGAGTGACGGTGAGACTAGAAGCTGATCTAAAAAGCCCGTCATGTATCTGTTATTTTAAACCTATTAATACCACAATAAAGACAAACAGCAGTAAAAGAGAAAATAGTCATGTTATGTATGCTATGTATTTTTGGGGATATTTATCTTTTTTTAATTTGTGCATATGTGTGTAAACAACAGAAATGAGCATACCAAAGAAAAAAACATTAATAAAGGTGATCATGTTTATAATCTACTCATATGGGTTGAACCACCACCTCACTACACTCTCATAATTAACCATAATTGCTTATAATAGTCCCCTCCATGAATCGCCACCTTATCGTGGTGGAGGGGTTTGCGAGCCTGAGTGATCCCAGGAGCTATGTTGTCTGGGGCAATTTGCCCCTGGTAGGGTCTCCCAAGACAAACTGGTCCTGGGTGAGGGGCCAGACTAAGTGCGATTCAAAACAGATCTTTGATGGATTCATCAAGAACTCAAGAAACCTCGCCTGGACCAGGGATACTGGGAATCCACCCTACAGCTGGGCCTGTGGTATGGGTTCATTTGAGAGCACCAGGTGGTTTAAATTGTAATGACAGTAGAGAACACAGTGAAGTGATGATCAAAAGCATCAAAGGCAGAGTAAAGTCAGAGCCAGAAGAACATAAAATGGTATCATCTGCATAGAAGCTGACATTCTTGATCAGTTTAGTAGAGTTTCTGTCTGTGAAAAACAGCAGCAGATTCATGAAAACATGATCAAACGTGTTTGATTATGTGCTGCTCATATTTTATATTTAGCTCAGTGTTAAATAACCTCGGGGTCGTCTTCCCATTTCAGTGTTGAGCTGCAGAAAACAAGTCCTGAGCTGCACCACGAACAAGCATCTCACTCTGCTCTAATGTTTCAGAACCATGACACAATCACAGCTGGTTCATCCATCAGATAACAGCTGCACACATCAGAGATATCTTATTTATAATAATGAGGTCCTCAGAGCCTGAGCCAAGATGTGAGGCAGTCTGGATCCTCTCCAGATCATTAAACACTCTTCAGTCATCAGACAGGCTCCAGTGAACACTAATCTGACTGAAAAATATATATTTCAAATGATAATCAGTGAGTAAAAACAATGATTATGTTGCAGGCCTTTGTGATCATGAATGTGGGAGTCAGTGAAACATTATCTTTCACTTTTCAAGTACTGTTACCAACTCAAAGTCCTTATTTAAATAAAAATACTCCCATGTTAATATTTTCTTCTGATTGTTTTCCTGCTCTTAAATTTTTTACGAGTTGAAGCAGAATTTCACAGTAAGATATTGTCAACGTTTGTCCATGTAGCTAAAAATGACATTAAATGTCTTTTAAACTTCACCTGTCTTTAACATTTAAGACTGGGGGTCAGTTTAAAAGAAAGCATAAGTTTCTCAGCATAAATGCTCAATAAGGCCTAAACTTGGTCATCATTCCCTCTGTTGGTTCCTTCCTTCTCGAACTTCATTTTGATGTGTCAAAGAACAAAGAACAAAAAACAAACTGTTTATACAAGGACAGATTTTAAAAATTGGTGACTGAAATAAAAAAGTTGCATTAAACCAGTCAGAAATATTCAGCACTGCAAGCCAGAGTCCCAAAGTTCATTCACTTTTGAAAGACACTACCTCTCAAACAAGGACATTTTAAGGCAGTAAAATAAGAGTAAATAACAAAAAAAAAACCTTAATTTAGACCTCCTGGTTGTCACACTGACTGGATCGCTTTGCTTTTTAAAACACACACTTGTATAAAGCTAAAGAGTAGCCAGCTTTTTCTACATGCTGATCAAGTGAAAAATATGCCAAATAAATGCTACTTTAAACTGTCTTGATGCCGGCTCAATCATCCAGGTAAGGAAATCCCAGAAGGTTGATTCTTTTCATCTGGACGTAGCGTTTTCTGTGGGAGAAACGTTTCGTCACTCATCCAAGTGACTTCCTGAGACTGAGGAAGTCACTTGGAAACTCTTTTAAGGCCTGTAGCTCTCTCTGAGGTTCAGTCTTGTTTAACTTTTGGTTTCTATTACCCTTCCTCTTTGCCTTGTTTTGCCTCGCCTGACAGTGAGGCTCCTTTTCTTTTGCTGGATCAAGTTTTCAAAGCTACTCTGGTTTGTCCTCATTTCAGGTACCTGAAGAAAACTACTGAAGAAAACAGAAACATTATTCTTTTTGTGGTTGTGCAGCAGAGCCTTCATTTTGTACCCTGGGGCAGATAGGGTCTACTACATTGTGCAATCATCAGAATTTAAAGCAAATAACATGTTTAAACTGAACACACGTAAATCAGTAACAGCTGCCTTTAACTTTCATGATGGCTCTGCTCAGTTAAGGTGATTTCTGCCATCACTCCTGCCGTGGTCTTTTGTGTGTTGCACACATGCTCATACTGAAAGCGTAGATACTATAAAAGATAGCTGTAGCCACCGTGATGTCACCTGTTGGCTTAGGATTTTGCATTTTGAAGCATTTGGCTGCAGCTATGTTT
>VVAS01064744.1:6489-17859 GCA_015103295.1 Ptychochromis oligacanthus
AACCTCACCTATTAATGTCACAGCCATTTGCAATAATTTATCCACAAATGTGAAAAAACAGAGGACATTGCTCGTGTTTGCCTTTATTGAAAGCTGAACTGTGAAACAGGTGCCAAATCATTGCAGTTCTTAGACTGATACTTCTCTTTGTCCTTTGATTGATGTGTTGCTCTCTAAACGGATTTGTTTTCTCTTCTAGCCAGCTTGAAATGTTATAGAGGTATTGTGAAGGTAGATGATCGACTGCAGTTCCCCACTTTACTTGTACAAGTTGGACCACATGGGGTGAAATAGGTTAGAGTTTTTTGTCTCCCTGTGCAGAAGTATGTGTTATAATTTTAGCAGAGGGTTCAGTCTTTAAAGGCTGTCGATAAACTCCTTTTCTTGTGGAGGTATCATTGTAGTGTGTGATTTTATTACATTTTTAAAGACTCTAATGCTTGCTCCCGATCTTTCTTCCACCCCCTCTATCCTTTTCGTCTCTGCAGTCACAGCTGAGGTGATGTAGCTGCTTGGAAATGGTAACAGAGAAGTGCAGGATCAAATGCTCCATCCCAGTAGTATGCTTGTATGTGATTGTGTTTTCTTTTTTGTTTTGATTAGTGACATGGGAAAGCATAGGAAGCAACAAAAGGAAATAAAAGTTGGGTAATGATGTCTTGGGCGTAATGTTTTTTTATTGTCACAGAATCACCAAAGATACTTATGAAGTAGTTTACTTTATTTTGTCACACTTGTCTGTGCTGCTCTGCTGCTGTTTATGTTTTGTCTTCAGGCCATTATATCATATTATAGAAGCAACATTACACTAACTAAAGAACAGAAAAACAAGATGTGTGTAATTAATTTAGTCCACTGTGGTCTATGATTTTTATCTGCATTACTTATTATTCCTTCAAGCATTTAATAATTGATGGAAAGAAATGTTCTCCCATCCTTTAAATGTTCTTTCTCTGCTTTCTTGCTCTCTTTCTGAGTCTCTTGATACCCCATTAGTTAAGTTTTTTGCTTCCTCTTCTCCTACGCCACTTAGGCCCATAGCATAAGTACATCCATCCACACGTGGCATATGTTATGTACACCAAGTTAAATTGGCCTCTAAATATCCTCGAGTCTACATTTTCCCATTCTCTTTGAAGGATATGTTGTTTTAGAGGCACAGGCATGGTCTCTGCTTATGGCATAAATATCTTCTCTTTTCACTCTCCTTTCCTCTTCTCGTCATTTTCAATTCTCAGAGACTTGCTTTTCCTCTCAAACCTCCTGCTCGGTAAACCCATTGACCCCAGCTTCCACTGTCTACATCCTACTTGGAGAGCTGGTCCTCTTACTGGCTGACCTGGCTTTTGCTTTCACAGTGTTGTTGTATTTACCAAGCTGAGAGTTTGTTGCATAGCTCTGGTCTGTTGCTTGACCCAGCTTTATATCATCCAATCTCTGTGTGTGTGTGTGTGTGTGTGTGTGTGTGTGTGTGTGTAGTCATGTATATCTTCTCCTTCAGCTATTTGTGTGTTAGAGTGTGACAGTTTTCCAGCACGGTTTCTTTGCCTGTTGCCTTTTTCCGTTTGACTCAGACTAGAGAGCCTTCTCCTCCGTGGGATCCCGGCCACAGCTGGCCAGAATGTTTCAAGCCTAGACAGGAGGACCAGTAGAGGTCCAAACTCTGGTCAGGGATCCCAAAAGGCTTTTTGAAGTGTGTTCAACAGCTGAACAGGGAAATAAACCATCATTTTCAAAAGTGAATTGGGCTATGAACCCAACAGCTCTCTTTCATACTCTCTTATTCTCATTATGTTCCCTCTTTCCACTCTCTACTCTCTATCTCTTTCCTCCTATAATATTCTCACCCTTCCAGCCTTTCTGCTCACATCCCCTGACTGTAGGAGTTGAATGGTGCTCATTACTTAGCCCTTTAGACCAGTACTGGTGGAAATGTGGCCCTCTGCAAGCTGTGAACCAGCTAGCTGTCTTGCTCTGACTGGCTCTTTGTGTTGCTGCCTTGGAAGCAAGGAACACTCCTGCCTTCCTAGGAGGGTAAAGCTCAGACTTAGCCACTTTAGCGTTGGGCACAGTGAGCATGGTTCACTGAATGATAGCCACTGAAAAGAGAATAGAGAGAGAAGGAGTGAGAAAAATCATGGGAACAGTAAACAAAGATGACTGCAGTGTAAGTTTTTGAGAGGACAGATTCTGGAGTACTCTGCCCCAGAGAGACACAAAAGCACCCACACACATTCATCATTCACACGCTTGCTGATACACACATACACACACATACCACAGATCATTAGTGTCACCAGTTGGCACTGTTTTAATCAGTAGTTTGAATTCAAAACAAGCAAAAAGCAGGTTAAAAACTCAAGATGAGTAATTAATCGGCTGTTTGTCACCAAGGTAAAGTATTGTAGCATATGATCATACTGAGTAAGGGAATTGTCATGTTGCTTGCTTAACATTAACAGACTCTTTAGGGATCACATCTGCCTGATGGCATTTTTTTGTCTTCTTATGTGATAGAATGCAAAAATAAGGATGTAATAAGTTGTATAGAACTCAGTTTAATAGTATATAGTGTAATACATTACAATGTAGATGCTGTGGGTTTGCTGTAGTCATATACGTACTTTCTTGACCTTAACTTCAGAGCTGCACAAAAAGAATGTGGCTATACCTCTTTGACAGTAATTTTGTGTTCTTTTGTAACTTTTTCTTAATGCATTTGACTGAATCTAAATTGAAAAGTGTCAGTGTCAAAAACGTTCTAAACGTTGTTTTTTTTTTTTTTTTCCAGCCATCAACTTCAGATACTTGGTTTTCTTAACATTAAAATCCATACATTTTCTTGAGTAAATGAAAACATTTAAAGTCAAGTTGATTTTTACTGATCTACACATTTCATGATCCACTGTTGGCTACAAAATACCAATCCTATTTCATATGGAACAGTTCTAGTTGAATTTTACCATGGGGGACTAGTTGATGCCAAGAGCCCCCCCCACCCCACCTTTTATAATCTCAGTCACAGTATTTTCCATCTTTTCCATCATTTTCCTCTGATTTCCTCTTTTAAAGCTCTATGTGGACATGACATCTCTTCAAAGTGCATGTGGGCAATATGTGTGAGGCTGTGTTTACTCTAAGAGCAGCAAGCTGAGTGTTAATGCCAGCAAAGGGAGGTCTGTATCTCTGTTAGCAAGGGGCAGGACTCCCTTTGGGACACCAGTTACCCTTTGTGCATTTGTGTACTTGCAAAAATGTGTGTAGATGCTGATTCGTGTATGGAGCATTAAGGTTGTTGGTGACAATCTAAGAATGATGAGCTGATTTGTCGTCCCCCCCCCCCCATTAAGATCTAGTTGGAATCGCACAAGTTAATGCGATACACATATACACACACTCCAGACACACTGTCTGCATTCTATGAGGAAAAAAAACTAACTTTTTTCCTGGAAATTTGTGTTTGTGTGTTTGCAGCTTTATTGATTTGTTTCAACCTGAATCATTTTCAGGCATTCCTTGGTTTGTGTGAGCTTGTGTGTAAGCACATATGTTTGACAATCCCACAAGTGGCTCATGCTAATGAATTCCTGCAGGTTGTTTTTGCTCTGTGTAGAGCAGTGTTGGACTACATCCCTATAGTGCTTTACTACAACCTTCTCCACTGGAAAGCAACCACAACATCACCAGCAGCCCATTCGACTGAGAGCTGCCCACAGCCAAATTAATATGCTGGCTGACCACATCCGTAAAGATATGAAGAACAAATACAACCACACTATGCGCAGACTTCACATCTTTGTCCAATTTTTGCTGATCTTTGAACAGCTAAGTGGCATGCATGATGTACAGGTTACGACTTGGTCATGCATAATGAAACCTCCAGATACACCATACACTGATAACGAAACCTCCAGGTACACCATACCTTGATATGAAGTTGTGATAATTGTTTTAGTATCTGCAAATTAATGTAAGAACTGATTCCAGAATTTCAATAACATAAGGGAGTTTTAGAATCTCACAGAGAAGAAGACATGGGCAAAGATAAAAGCCACTAACTACATATCAACTGAGTCTTCTTTTACAGTGTAATATGTACATTTGGAACACACTCTCACCTGTATTCACAAGCCTTAAAGCATTACTACTGAGATAAAAATGACACAATATTTGGTTTTCGAGTTATTTAGTAACACTAGTAAAAATGCAGTTAGTCTTTTTTATTTTATTTTTTTTATATTTCACTTTGCTTCTGCTGTTCTGTATGTTGCAAAGCAGGGTGACAGAGACAAGGTTATACACTACATCAATAATTTATGTAGGAATATTATTGTATTCTCTGTGTTATTAGATTGTACTGATGCAAAGTACACATGATTAAATAGAGGATTTGTTGGGATACAGATTTGGTTTGCATTGTGTTTGCATGGCTTAGAGTGTGTATGCGTTCGTGCTTCGTCAGTGTATACAGTCATTTGCATTGGACTCTCTTCTCATGTCTCTCCTCCCTCTGTGTATACATAATTTCCCTCATTGATTTCTGGCTGGACTATTTGTCACCCACTTACTCAAGTCAAATTAGTGAGCACCGTTCGTCGTATCCACAGTTCAATCTATTACAGGGTGGGGGGTGGGGGGCATTCCCACACTAAGCGTGATGAACATAATGCTTACTGGGGGAAAAGCCTTCGTGCATTGTGTGTGTTTGGGTGGAATTAATGGGAAATTTCCAGCTTGACAAAGCATGAGTTATCCAGCATGCGTATGGATGGAATGAAGCTGTGGCACAGAGCTGGTAGGTGTAATTTACATTAGTGCAAGTCACTGCTTCTATGACCCTTTGCAACACACAAGCCTGAAAGAAACACTTAGCTTCCCAGATGTGTATTACATTAAATACAAAACCAGTTCATTTGAAAACAATGCTTTAAATGTACAGTATCTTCACCTCTTACTCTCTTGCTGCAACTGCTCACAATCATATGCATGCACACACACACTCCTCTTTCCGTGGGACAGTGAGACGGTGAAAAATAATGTTAACAAATCTCTTATGTGGAGTGGTCTTCAGAGAAGCTGCCAAATATGAGTCCCATAGACCCCCTTCACCAGCCCCTTCCCCCAGCATAAGAACCCATTACTACCAATTAGCCCCGCTCTCAGAGTCTCAATGAACTGTCACTCTCACACACACTCAAACACACACATACATACTTATACATATATACAGTCATACTCTCACTCAGATTCAGTCACCACTACTGTATGACTAGAAAAATAGTACCCTATTTTTAGCTTGAGAGCTGAAAAGCTGTGACTCAAGCACAGGCATTGTGCCATTGTGATTAAAATCCAGATTAGAGCATACATGTTTGTGGTAGTGGATGAAGTGGTTGGCTGAAATTCAAGCAAAACTCGTCCTTGGTGCCTTTTTCTACATACAAACTCTATTCCTGTTGCTCGGTTTTTATTTTGGCATGCTTAAAGTAATTTATCTTGTACAATCTTCACAATAAATTGTGCTTGTGTTGCATTGAAATACATTTTCAATCATTACACTGAACACAGAGGAAACTGAGAAAACAGCAGGCACTTTTATATATGCATTGATGTGTTTTTATGTTGTCAAAGTCCTGCCGTTTTCTGCTTAGGTTGAAATATTTTGTACTGGATAAGTCAAAAAATCTTTACTTGCTTAGTGATGTGAGCATGTCTGATCAAGTCACTTCATACTGAATCACTGAAATGCCATAGCTATAGTTGAAGCTGAATAGAGACTGGCATTTTCTGCTCGTGTCAAAAGCAAGATTTATTTCCAAAGATTTGTCTCTGGGAGGTTATCTGGGTGTCAGTTCCTCTAATCATGTTTGAGGAAAAACGCGTCTCGGTTTGCTAAAAAACAAAAGAAATTCATCTTTGGGAAGAAAGTGCATAGCGTGAAGTCACAGAATAAAAAGTGAAGATAATGTTGCCTGTACAAATCAATTCAGTATTAGGGCCATCAAGCATTAACCCAGAATCCTAGCAGGGAGCATTATATGGTGCCTGAATTTGACGAATGTAGTGTGTTTACCAATTTGGCTAGCATGTTATCCATGAAAAATGATCATGCACACTTTCTCAGTTCTGTATGGCATGAAAGAAAACTTAAATGAGAAGTAGACAGATAGCAGAAAGGAGGATGTTGGGGAGGTACGGATGAAGGAATGTAGAAGAGAAGGGAAAAAGATAAGCTGGAAAAGGTCAGTACACTGGAGCTCGAGGAAATGAATCAAATTGGAGAAGAAAGGGGTGAAGTCTAAAAAAGAGTGTTTTTTCACATAGTGGAAACAGTCCATAAGATAATAGAAATGTTACAGATTCTTCTGTGTGTGTTTGTGTGTGGTCTGGACTCATATCTGTGAATTGTCTCCATATGATCTTGACTATTTTGCAGGCAAGAATCAATTGATAATAGCTTAATAACTGCAGCCAGACAATGGTGAGAGAGGCCAAAGTGAGTTTGAATTGAAGTTGAACAGTTGAAAGAAATGGCTTTCACTCTTGCTCGATTATTTTTCTGCCCTAACTGGTAGTTAAATGCATTTAATTGTGGTAGCTTTCAAATGTGTCCAGTATGAGGTCTGAGTGGGAGTTATTAAGAGCTGCAACTGATGATTGTTGTCATTAATATCTAACCAATCAGAGTTCCTAGTTGCTTGTTTTGTCCCGTCAGCAGTCCAAAACCCAATTCAATTCAATTTTCAATCAAGTTTTTGCTTGAAAAATTACTTTAATGATTAAAGTATTCAATTTGCTGTTGATTTTCAATCAGTCCTAATATAGTAATCAACTTATTTCACCACTTGAGCTGTTTTTCACTAAAGAGATGGAGAAATGGAAATGTAGCCTATTCTTTTGGCTCCACGTATGTCCTCACATGCTTCCAAGGGGTACAGCTGGAGAGGGGACACAAGCTTAGTGTCTTGCAGTTAGTGCAGGTGTATATTTTGCCTGGGATTGTTTTATACATAGCCCCCGAATGGTTTGGCTTCTGAATTTAAATCACTTTGGAGCATGTGTGTGTGTGTGTGTGTGTGTGTGTGTGTGTTTGGCGGAGCAGGGAATCCCGGATCCCTGCAGTATTCTTCTCAGTTCAGTGGGATGCACCTGAGCCCCACTCTCTCAAACCAATCGAGTGCTTGTGATTCGGATCAGGTGCCTCACGTCAGGTGTCACAGCAGTAGAGCTGGACACACATGCAATTGGAAACACACACACACACACAAACACACGGACACCTGTTATTTGACATTGTGCACACACAGCACTAAAGCAATCTTAAAGTACAATTTGGAATTTACTTGAAAAAAATGTCAGTGTCTTTGTGTGCACTGACAATGTTAAGTAACACACACTAAGATGCCACAAAAATCAAACTTTATGCCACTGAAGACAGTGGCACTGTACCACTCTTCTTATATAGAAAGTGTTCAAGATGTTACAAAGAAGCAGTTTCAAAGACAGTGGCATTATGATGTCATCATGCACAAATAAAATGGAGTAGCAAACTTTTATGGTACATCTTTTTACATGACAGTGAATGTATAGGTTCATAAGGCAGACTGAAGGACATTTCAGAGACAACAATCAAGCTGTAGAGTGGTTCAGACAGCTGCAGCTTCCTCTGCAGTGTTCCTGTGACATTATATACTCTTGTAATTATACACCATGTGTTGTGTGCATGTGAGAACGTCTGTTCAGGTCAATGCAAACAGCATGTCTGATTATATGGACTGGACAAGTGCCAGCCACTGACCTCCTGTCATGACAACAGACTACAGCACGCAGCATGGCTCAGAGGCAACAGGGCGATCAGATGGTGTGAGCAAAGAAGGAGGTTAGGTGATTGAAGGTAATTGGAGGAGAGAGGACAAGAGGAAGAGAAGACCAAAGTAGGAGGAAAATGGATACAGAAAAGAGGGACCTGAAAAGAGGAAAAAACAGGCTGAATGAAAAAGATGCAATGAGCCTTTCAGAGTCGAAGCACATGACAGTTTTGATTTCCATGCTCCATTTTATTCTCATGGGTGGTCGGACATGTTTTCACTACGAGAGAAAGGTGAAGATAATGAAAAGTAGAGAGAGGAACCAGAGAATTAGAGCTGCTTCCCTTACCTTTCCAGATAATCAGTCAGACTAGTGTCTTTTTTTGGTTATATTAAAGACTAGTAACCGTAGCTAAAAGGAGACTTGCACACATACACTTGCATTTATTTGCAGCAGAGTTAAATTGTGAAATTAATAATAAAAAAATCAAGCTTGTCTCTTTACAAGGATATAACTAGCTTAACAAAATGTATTTAAAAATTGCCTGTAATCTCATTAGGTACTCAAACATGACAAGTGCTGAACTTTTCAGTTAATAAATTAACTGAATATATTGAAGTGGGAAAAGCTTTGGGTTTCAGCACATTTTCCTACTTGAAATACCAGCAACAGTATTTTTATCTTAGTGAGCACACAATCTACTGCAGAGATACACAATAAAAATATCTCTTTGTCTGCCCACATATATTGTAACATTCTGAGTGGATGTGTCAGAAGTTCTAGGCTTGGTCTGCGGTCTGTCATGACTTGTTTTATGTTTGTTACTTTATGTTAACAGTTACAAGTAATAACAAAAATTTTAAAATAAGTTGGTGTCAGTTAAAAATAGACATCAGTCCTTTTTGTTGAATTTATAACGTTCATCATTAGTGTTGTTATAATGTAACAAATGTTTAAATTTGCTTAACAAAGTAGATATTTTTTTTCTTTTCAGATAAACAAACAAGATTGGCTGACATTAAAAACTATAATTGGCTTTTGTCCCATAGCTTCTTTCAGCTGCTCCCTTATTTGCAAGGGGATGGATCCACATATTTCATTTAGCACAGATTTTTATACCAGATGTCTGATGCAACTTTCCCAGTCTTGAACCAGGGATATCTTGCATGTTAAGTGAATATATTGACCACTGTGGTATGGAGCCACTTGTGACTTATGTCCCATAAATTTCAGTATTATCCATGATAAAGTTAGTGGTTGGTTTGTTGCAGTCAGGAGCAAGTTGTGGAGCACTGCTTGTTTTAACCTGATGCATTACTGTGTGACATCTAAGGATGGGGTTGGATTAATCCTAAAGATACAAGACTCATTTAGAATACTCATGAACACACACACAAACTGCCTACATACACTCAAATACAGTACACAGACACAGTTAAGACTGAACTCACTGCTCCACAGTGACTGTGTCTTTTCAGTCATTCCTTCCACCCTTTGCCTGCCTCTCTTATTTTCCTCCCTTGTGTTATGTCACATGTGTTTTCCTTCTGTTCAGTCGGGAAATGCCTCACTTCTTTTAATTAGTATTGGTGTTGTTCTCCTCTTCTTCCTCCGGTCTGGACCACTAATATTGCAATTAGCTCCTGTAGGAAGTTTTCAACCACAGCCTTTGTTCTTCTCTGAGCTCCACCGTGGCCCACATTCCTGCATTCTTCCATAGAATGTTGTGTGTGATGCAGAGCTCCATTTTAATAGTGTAGAAAGGCATAATCAAAGCTGGCCTCATTTTACTCTGTCAGAATCATAACACACATTGCTCCTGTCGGGTTGGGTGGGGGGCGGTGTATGACGTTCGAAACGTTCCTTTTTATTCTCTTTGTCTTTTTTCCCCTCTGCTTTTTCCTCTCAACTTCCTTACATTTCTTCCTCTCACTTTTCTCCACTTCCTGCATCTCTTACTCTTCTCCTTTTTGTTTCGTTTGAGATCTCTCACAGCATTCCTTCAGCCTGTCCTCGGGGACAGATTGAGAAGGTCATAAAAAGCAATTGAATTTAACGGTGTGACACAGCACTGTTAACCTATGTGTGGTTCAGCTTGCACTATGTTCCAAAGCATGACAGCTCAAGAGGCTGATGGTTGTTTGGGTCATAAACTTCCTGACCCAATCCCTCTTACTACCCTCAAGTCTGGCTTTTAAAGCTGAAGTTTCTCAAGTGAAATAGGTTTTATAAGAATGCATGCATATAAATGCATATAATATCTCTACCTTAAATTCTGTAGCATGATCACAGTTCACTCTTAGTTCAGCTGCACAATTAGAAATCTCCACACTTCTATATTACTGCAGTGATGTCTTAGTTAGGCTGGCTTCCTGTCAAATTAAGGGTATGTTTAATAGTGCAGATGATTAAAATCGTAACTGAATCATAGAGACTGTTTTTTTTTTATTCCAAGCATTCTCTTTTCTTGGTAAAACTGCCATAATTTCAGCTGGACATTTGAATGTGATTTGCAAGTAGCAGCTAATGTAGTCTTCAGCTGTTAACCTTAAGCAGACATGAAGTGTGTCCTACAGACTCACTTCTTTGTAATTCCATAACTCGAGATTTTATTTTAATTTTAAGACTTCGTCACACCTGACCGGTGCTGATTCCTTGGACCTAAATGTGTTAAACTGGTGGCATTCTCTTTTGTTGTTGACCCTATATATCATTGGTCTTACCTTGCAAGACAGCTGGATACACAAGACCACAGTCAAGACAGTCTGTCTTCTGGCGAGTATTTTTGTGGCAGTGATTTGCTCTTCATGCAAAGATCACCTATTGGCATTCTGTGTCTTCTTTCTAGCTTTTAAAGCTCCTCTGAATGCAGCTTGAGTTTTTTCTTTAGTTCTCTCTACATCCTATGATTCATTTATCTGAATTGTTGAAATTAGCCCGTGGTAGAACGTGATCATTCATTCAATTACCTGCAAATTAATATGTGGGGGCAACTTTGGTTCAGTGCAGAAAACCTTTTTGAGTGTCTGCGGTACTGTGCAAAAGTCTTGAGCCACCCACTATTTCTTTATATTTTGCTAGGAAAATGGGAAATGGATGCAGCAATTTATAGAAACATGTGGAAACATACATTGAAATGCAGTATATAAGGCAAAAACAGAATCTGTACAATTCTAATGAGCTTGAAAGTCAATATGACTACCTTTATTCCTCAACACAGCCTGACGTCTCTTAGGCAAGCTTTCTTGTAATTTCTTAAAGTGTAGTGGATAACACGTTTGCCTTGGAATCGAAAGTTCGATTCCCGCCGGAGACGCATATCCCCCTAAGGTTGTGTCAGGAAGGGCATCCTGTGTAAAACTCTGCCAAATCAAGCAAGCTGAGCTACCCGCTGTGGCGACCCCTTGTGACAAGGGAGCAGCCGAAAGTAGCTTCTAGTCTTCAGGAATAGTTCTCCAGGCTTCTTAAAGGACATTCAAAGCTCTTCTTTGGATGTTGGCTGCCTTTTGTCCTGTTCTCTGTCAAGATGATCCCACACTGCTTCAATAATGTTGAGGTCCA
>VVAS01064768.1:2696-19754 GCA_015103295.1 Ptychochromis oligacanthus
GAGGGACCATCGGGCTTGTTGTCAGTGCTCATTTCAAAAGCCTGCATCTCTGATGGTATGGGGGTGCATTAGTGCCTGTGGAATTGGTAGCTTGCACATCTGGAAAGGCCCAATCAGTGCTGAAAGGTACATACAGGTTTTAGAGCAACATATGCTCCCATCCAGACGACGTCTTTTTAGGGAAGGCGTCGCACATTTCAGCAAGACTGCATACTGCATCTGTTACAACAGCATGACTTCATAGTAGAAGAGTCCTAGTCCGGGAATCAACTGAACAGATCACTGTGTACGGTGTGCACAATAACATACGCCTCTGGTATGCCATTAATTGTCCCTAATTTGCTGTGTGATGTTCTTATTTAAGGATTTATTCTTATTTGAGTTGGATTGCCGGCTCCAAACTTCTCTAGTTCAGTAAGGTTAGATCCTAGTATGTATTTTACTGTCTTCCTTTTGTCTTTTGTTAGTATGTCCCTTTATCTGTCTGGGCCAGCTAGAGAGGCTCACTTTGGCAGCTGTTGAGGAAACCGTGACTTGGGGTAGTTTGGTTTTTCACAGACCCCCGATAACTGGGGAGGGTCAGTAACATTGAGCAAGTTTTATTTTGGAGGGGCAAAGGAAGGGAAGAGACACAGTACTTGAGCTTAAAAGTAAGAAGTTAGCAAGTCAGTTTGATCCTTTAAATTAAGGATGAGCCAAAACTGTTATTTATTTATTTTACAGAACATTTTACTTCCTGGATGGACTTTTTTTGGTCTTTATGCTATTCACCTGATCTGGATAATTGGTTTAAGTCTCAAAGGCTAGATTTTCTGAAGCCTGAAAACAGATCCCAGACAAGGTGCAGGAGTCTAGGTCCCTCTCAGACCATGTGAATTACAAAATACTGAAAGGTTATTATGGAGATTGGTCCTACAACAACTTTTTGATGTAGTGTTTTTGAGTCAAAAGATTTGTATTATTAATGATGGCAAAACGTTATTTAGCCAGATTACATTCGGGATATTTGGTGGCTGTGGCTCTAAATTTTTGGGAGTAAACGTGTAATACACAGTGGCACTGGCAGAAGACTCCCTTATCAACATTTAATCACTTGCCAAAGCACTCAGTGTATGTAGAGATGGTACAGATCGCAGTCAGGCTCCATGTAACTATCAGGCAACGCTGCTTCACCACTGTACGTTGTATTAAGCTCATTTATGTCATGCCATTAAGAGAAATCTATGTAAAAACTTACATATCAAAATCAGGTTACTGCACTTCACTGACAGCCATATACTTGAAAAATTGAAGTGATTTTTTTTTTTTATTATTTTAGGTGAGTATATTCAAGAGTACATTTATTTATCAACCATAATTACAAAACAAGCCAACAAACACACAAAAGAAAACAGCAGAAACAAAAAATAAAGAAAGGCTATAGCAATCCTGTCCTCCCAAAGAAATGTACTTCAGAAAAAAAGGAAGATTTCTGTTGAGATGAAATTCACGCCTCAGTTCTTCAAAAGACATGATAACATCAGAGTTTAGAGGACACAGATCTTGAACCTTTTCAAGCCCTTTAGAAGCCCAGACTTTAAATGTAGCATCTGCTTTTTCTAGGGTGAAATAATGGTCACCCCACACTGAGGCTGTATTTGTGAGAATTTAGTTCTGTTAAATATATTGTCAATTTTCAATATTTTTAGTATCTGGATTACCAGTCTGCATTTACAGGTTTTTCACTGTGTTAGAATATAAACGGGAAGAGGCACATTTAGAACATTAGATTCAATGTGTGACCAATGAGGATTAGCATTTAAAAAAATAAAAATAAAACACAATGCTGTGCAGCCCAGTAATACAATGAAAACATTTTAACAATCCCAAATCAAAAGTCAGGTGTAACAGATACAAAGTTTGGCTTTTATATTTTTCTGCATTAATTTCCTAGAACAAATCTGTTGGCGTTGGTAGAGGAAAGAGAAAGAGAAGTATTCATTTTTTTAAATGCTGATTCTGCAAATAGAGGCAACTTTTATATTTCACAGTTAAAGCTAGACTACTATATCTACTTAATTTACTTGTAAAAGCATTTATCAACCTGGTATAGTTTGAGAAATGCTACACAAATACAGTCTATAAATTCTGCAATCAATTTTGAGCTGACAAAAGTAACCATTTAACCATTTGGCAGCTGTTTAAGAGGCTTTTGGAGAACACAAAGAATGCATTAAACTGCATTCCGGGACTCTTCTGCTAATATGACTTCACTTTATTTTCCATGATCACCTTTAAAGTTTGATCTCACTTATAAAGTATGAAGGACGAGGGAGGGCAAAGCAGTGAGGCAGAACCACACAAATAAATATAATTATAGCACAGCAGGGCAACTGCTGTAGCTTACTAGGTTGAGCGGATTACCCGTATGCCCAGAAGGATGCGAGGCCTGGGTTCAGTTCCACCCCTGACCATTGCCTGTGTCTCCTACATGCTCCCTACTGTCCCTGCCAAATAAAGGCTAAAAATGCCTGGGAAAAAAATGTTTATATATAAAAAGTATTACAACGCACCAACATAAAATAATTTACATGTGATTTCTAATCAATCTGCAGCATGTTGGAAACCATAATGCATGCCACTATCTGCTTTTCTGAATAGTGGTGACAAGAAGCACCTGCACACTTAAAATCCAAATTCCATCTTTAACAAATGAATCCTTCCATTATTTTGTCACATATAACACTCTTTCTTCTTCTGTTTACATTTTTCCCAGATTTCTAGCCAGTGCAGAGGCCATATCAGCCAGCAGCTCCTCCCTCATGCGTTCCTCCTTTCTCTGCAGCTCGTGGACAAAATGCCCTCTCAGCTCCTTTATCTCCATCACACGATCCACAAGCTGCCTGCGAGTAACACTTCGTTCCTCCGGGGGGCGGTCTGGCCTGTTGTCCACCAGCTCAGGCCTCTGGCCGCAGAGCGACACGGCCCTTCTCAGACTCCCAGCGTCTGCATCCAGCAGCTGATCTACAGTGTGCATTCGGCCCAGACGGTCTTCATGAGTGAGCACTGGGATGATGTACCCCATTACTTCCACTCCAAACAATTCCAGTGTGGCTCGGACCGCCTGGGCGGCATCCTGGTCAGTCCCCGTGGTGGAGCCTGGAGCGCGCATCACCAGCAGAAAGGCATGTGGTCCGGGACTGGCCAGCTGAAGACTCCTCAGAACTTCCACAGCTCTCTTTTTGTTCCCCAGTGACGTCCGGAAAAGATCTGGGGTCTCGATTACTGTAAGTTCTCTCCCATCTATGACTGTCCTTTGCATGGTACTCTCCTTTAGAGAACCTTTGGTGGCCCTTGTCTCACTGTTGTTCATTAAAGTATCTGCTAGAGAAGTCCGTCCTCCACCAGCAGGCCCCAGGAGGATCAGCCTGAGACCCGGTTTCTTGGGAGTGCAGCTGCCAGAGGAGTCACTCATTTGGTTCAGTAAGCTGCTAATGGTTGGACTGGTTTGTGACTCCAAAGAGCCATCTCTAGATGAATCTACAGAAGTGATAAGATGTCTTAGAATTTAAAAAAAGCCCTCGGGAGTAAAGCTGTGATTCTAAATCAAAATGAACTCAATCTAATGAACTGAACTTCCCTTTTCTTCTCCTGGGGTTAGGATTGAGTTTAAATATGTGTATTTAACATTTTTGTTATTTTTTCAGTTGTGAAGTTTGTTAGAAGTACCTGCCAGGGAGTACAGTGGCTGCCAAAAACAGCTTTTCAGGAGAAGGACCTCATTCTTACTGTGAACATGTTACTGTTTGGGGTCACCTCACTGCCTCAGGGACACACAGTCATCGATGCAATAATGAATTCTGATTCATATCAATGATAGCTTTAAGCCAATTTGAGAGGTAATGTGAGGCCATCTGTCTGACAGCTGAAGTTGAACCTAAAGTGGACCTTTCAACAGGATGAAATGATCCTGAGCATATTTGCAAATCCAACAAGAAGTGACTCAGAAAGACAAAGACCATTCCATAACACGTATAATTTGAAACAAGCAGTACATGCAAGAACCTCAAACATCTTGAAACTGGAGGAATTTTGAATGGAAGCGCAATTAAACATTTCAGAAAACCAACAATTACGGAAAAACAGTTTATAAAATGTTGTTTCTGCTAATAACTGTAGCTTCTGCTCCAGAGCAGCTCAAGACTTTTCTTCTGTTAAGTGACAAACGGATTGTGAATAGACTAAGAGAAACCAAAATGACAGTGAACTGACCGCTGATGGCCTTGATGACAGCAGCGATCCACTTGAACCTTGAGGAAAATGCTGAGGAAGGTGCAGATGAGAATTTAGTAAGTTTACATTAGTCTTGTATCTGTTACTCAGCTGTATCACTGAAATAGCTGCACTCCTGCTTAAACTGCTTATTCACCTCCTCTGACAGCCACTCTGAACTTTTTTTTTCATTTTTGGTGTCAGAAAAAAGCCCATTAGTAAAGTGTGAACAAAAATTACAGGAAACACTTACAGACTAGAAAGCCCCAAATTCGAGACAGCCACTTAAACAAGCTCTGGATTCCTGAGACACAACACACGAGCAGAAGAGTCAGCTCCGCAGTTGGCTTTTCACACATTTTGTTTATATGATAAAGTGAGGAGTGTATTTCGTACCTCGGAGGGTTCCCACCAGCCGGCTTATCCAGCCCCAAAGAGCTGACACACCTGAAAGAAAAATCAATAAGGAATGTGCTGTGATTTGATTTGATTTTTCTGTTTTTGTTGAAAAACTTAGGAGGACAATCTGACCGCTGGCCTTTAATGTGTCAGCTTAAATAAACTCACCAGTTAACGAGCAAAAGAGCCGAATGGGCCATCGGATCAGGGCTGGGAGAGCTGCAGGGAAGGGAGACTGCAGTGAGTATCATGATAAGGAGAGTCAGTGATTTATTTTTATGATGAACATGAAATTTTCACATGTCATATAGTCAGGCTCTAGACTGAACAGAAATAGAGCTCCTTTTTTAAACCCTTATTTTGTGGCAAACTCAGCAATATTTTTAAGCAATTTTTTTTAACCTGATCTGACTGTTGGTTCTATACATGACATTAATATTTCCCAGTGACCAGTGAAATTAGAGTTAATTTAGATAATAATAATAATAATAAGTTTATTTATATAGCACTTTTAAATAAAGACACTAAATGCTTTACAGTTTGGATTTAAAAAAAACACATGAAAGTATATATATGCAAACATGCAAACACACAGTTAAACACACGGTCTTACATTCATTCCTGCATACACACTCCTGTGCACACACATTAGAAGAACAAGAGCCAGAAATCATGGGCGGAAGATTATAAGGAAAAGCTGACCTGTGGAAATGAGTTTTCAGCAGTCGTTTAAAACAAACCACTGGTTCGGCCGACCTGATTGGCCGAGGAAGGCCTGGATTTAAAATAAGAGCGTGGAACAGTAAGGAGACCCTGATCAGGTGATCGGAGAGGCCGGCTGCAGTTATAGGGTCTCAGTGGCTCTGCTGTATATGCAGGAGCCTGGCCATGAAGGGCTTTACATGTTACTAATAAAATTTTGAAATTAATTCTGAAGTTCACTGGAAGCCAGTGAAATAATGCTTCAAATAAGTGCTCATAGGAGTTAAAAGACGGGAGATGAGTAGGATGACCCACTTCCAGAAGGATTTTGGCTACTCTAATCAAAGTCTGGAGAATTCCCTTGATTCCTTCAATAAACCATTAGGAAATTATAATGTAACCTGTTTATTGTCAGATTTCACATTTTTTTTCATGCAGTGCACATACATATAGTTTGGAGAATCTGATTTTTTCTTACCAAACCCGCTCCTCTGATTTTAAAAGTCTGGTTGGGATTTATGAGTTAAGACCATACGTTACTAACCGATTTAAAGATTTAGAGTACTCAATGCAATGATCTGTGGCTAAAAATAATTACCAACTAACTCACTATTAAGTTGCACAAACCCACTCAAGCTGTATCCTGTTAAGTATTTAGAGAAGGACTAATACATTGCTAGCTTTAGGCCACATCACTATCTTCCTCCTTTAAAGCAGATGTGTTATTCACTGGTCCACGAACGAAGCAAATTCTGACAGTTTAATACGATTTAGACCTTGAGTATTCAGTTTCTAGACTCACTATTTCAGTTAAAGACAAGTCATTAAACATTATAACTTGTGTGATTAATGTTTGAGTGAAAATGACATTGTGTGACTGACTCTGTGAGAATCTGTAGAGAAGATACCCCACCACGGTAAAAGCTCCCATCTGGACACTGCTGCCGTTCATCCACCAGCCTGTCGGGGGGGGGGGGCAAACATGACATATTGCAGTGCTGTTCACAACTTAGCTTCAGTTTAACTTTTCACCCACAAAAAGAAAAACAATTGCACAATGAAATGCTCTGAAGAATCCCAAGGAACCCTTGTGTGTGAGACAGCATTTTGTGTGTGTGTGGCTGTTTAAAGTTACTGTTCCCATTTTAATTGCTGGCATCACAATTCGATGAACATTTCGATAGCAGGAAGCAGTGTGGCTGGCTCTTTAACATTTTTCACGTAGTTTTGTTATTACAAATGATTCGTAAGAAAAAGATCAGGCAGGTAACATGCTTTTGATTCCATACATTTATTTTGAAAACTTATCTTGACTTGGCTGTAACCTTTAAAGACTGCATACTGCAGAGCCTACACTCTAAACTTTACATATATATAGGCTTTTTTTTTGCAACAGTGAAGATGTATAATTAGAATATGTAATTTTAAAAAAACAGTTGAGTAATTTAAGTTGTTTTGCAATACAATGGAATTTTAATAACAAAATAATACTCATCAACAGCATCTTCTTTGTGTCTAAAGGTATTTTTTGTCATTTCTTTCCTACCTGCATCTTCAGGGGTGTCTTTTTCACACTGACACTCCATTTCTCAGCAGCTAGTAATGCTTCAGCTGGTCTCAGTGTGGTAGGAATAGGCACCACTTCTGCTCAGAACTTTCAATACAAAAGCCCATAAAGTTCAAATTAACATGCTGCTTGAAAAATGTTGCAATGTTTGTCATATTGCTACAGTGGTAAATTATAGCTATGAATAACACCTGGATAGTTTTTTATTTTAAAAAAAGGTGGGGGGATCTGGTTAATAAGTAGCTAAATTTCAAGACAGGGTTGACAAAAGCCGGAAAACTGTAAATAATATAACGCTGTTAATCTGTTTTGAGCTTTATCAATAGCGAAACGCTGGTGAAGAGCTTTTACCTGATGTGTAGCCAGATAAACGTCCTCCAAGAATGCCATCAGCTTTCAGACTGTCAATACTTGACACAACTCACATGTGGTTAAAGTTCTGTGTGAGTCCTTCTTCCTGGTTTTGCACTGAAGCATTCCCCTGCTCAGGCCTGCCCTCGTCAGGAACGGTGCTTCTGTTTCTTTGTGCTGTATGGCAAGACGAATCAATGACAAAGCCCAGGAATGCTGATAACGCTGTTTTACTTTGGAAGACCACGCCTTTTTCCTGACTACAAGAAGAACTAGAAATGCAGCTTAAGGTGTACTAACCTGTGCAATTATGAAAATAAAGAAGTAGATGCAGGAATATAAAAAGGTTTCTTTTAATGCAAATGCAACATTATCAACGAGTGTCATCGCTAGTTACAGGATTTCTAAGGCTAGTGTATTCCAATGTTTTTAGTCTTCTTTATAATTTTATATCCCATTAGACTGAGTGCTCGATCACAAAACAATGACAGTATATTTTTTTTAACATTCAAACATTATTTACGCATAACGGAATCTTTTTTGTTACAGTGTTTGGTCCACATGAAGGCCACATAGTGAGTTTAAAACAAGCAAAGAGACCCGAATTTATGGCTTCTCAAACTGATTCCAAATGTACCAGAACTTTGTTTGTGCAAAGCGGCTGCAGCGTAAGTCTGATCTCAACCACTCATGAGCCGAGACGGGCAATCAAAGCATCTATCAGCTCCTGCTTCTTGGTCCCAGTGGTCCGAACTCCGAACTGTTTACAGGCCTCCTTTAGCATGGGCACAGTTAGCTTTCCCAGAGTGCCGTTCTGCACATGGGCCTTCAACTCGTCTTCTGTCACCTCTAATTTGGGCTTCTTCTCAGCTCCACCTCCAGTATCAGCTGCTGAGTAAAAGAATAACCAGGTTTTTAATGGACCAAAGCAGAAAATTTCCAAACCTGAGTGATGCAGGTTATCAATAACTCAATCTGACCACATTTTGGCTTAGTTTTAGTAACAGCTCAAGTTCCAACCTGTTTTGCGTTTGGGAGCTGGTTTGCTCTCTGGATTGTAGTAGGCGGGGTAGACAAGATCTTTAAACTCCTGGACCAAAGGACCCAGACGCTTGTCGATTTGGTCCACCTTTGGCACTGAGGTAGAGAAAGAAAGAGACAGGTAGAATTACTGTACCAGCTACAAAAAGGAACCAAGATCTGTGTTTAGCTCTGAATCTTACTAATGAGATCTTCAATGTCCTCTGGAGCCATCATATCCAGAGCCAAGGCCTCCAGGTTCCTGTAATGCTGCTGGATGACTGGGTTCTCAAAAGCATCACTCCTTCATGACATTACAGAGAGTGAAAAAATATTATTTAGTGGTTACTGAAAGAAACCAACCAAGTGACCCTGTGAGGAGTGAAGATCATGGACGTTGATGTGATTTAACATCATCTGGTGTCCTTTTTGCAATTTCCACAAGAAATTTGTCATGCTACAAACTAGACTACATTATAATCATGAAGCTTATGGAATTTGGTATAACACCTCAATTTTTCCTGCAAAACCACTTTTTAGATGCTCCAAGGTTACCTGTATTTGAAGCGGAGTTTGGAGACGATCTCTTTCATCTTGTCCACCTGTGTCTGTGAGGCCAATGGAAACTGGGGAGGGTCCAGGGTCCGCATGTCGTCAGCGTACGGCAGGCAGATGATATTGAAACCTGATAAAGTCATGAGAAGACAAGATGCCATCACACTAAAGTAAACTACAATGATCTAAGCGGAACAGGTTTAAGTAATATTTACGTATTTACCAGTCTTCTGTATCACTGTAACGTTTTTTTAAAAGATATTAAAGGCAATGAAGTTGCATTTAAAGAAGGTAAAAGCATTAACTGTTTAGTCTGGGATTCTCCTTCTGACCTCTGCAGTGTTTTACCTGGTGGTGTAACCTGTACTTTCCCCTCATCAAGCTCCTCATTCTGAGGCACCAAGGCAACAAATCGAGGGGGGTAGTTTCGGCGGGAGATGCAACGGCACAGAGCGAACACGTTCCTTTCGCTGCACTTCTTCAACAAGGCAGAGAACAGACATGAACTACCTGTAGTGGAGAGAAAAAATATATCACATGATATATTTGTTTCGGTACAGCGGTAAAGAGATCCACTTTTACTGTAGCTGAAGAGAAAAATTAATGTTAGAAAAGTCTTTGTTTTAAATTCATTCATCCATCCTTTTTTTTTTTTTTTTACCCAAGGGGTTGTGAGGAGGCTGGAGACTATCCCAGAGGGCAAGTGTTTTAAATCTATTAGGCATTTAGATAATCACTATTGAAATATCTCAGTTTATAGCTGTTCTGCCATTAAATATACACTATGGAGAAAACCTTACTCTAGATCAGTGGTTCTCAGATTTGTGGGACATAGAGTCTATGGACAATCAGAGCAACTAGTGTTGTTGTCTGCCATCACCATATAAACCTGCTAGAGAAGCCACATGATCTCAGCCTGCTGCTGGGATCACGCCTCCAGTCATCTGATGCCAATAGCCGGGAGAGAGGACGTTGTAAGTGGTGTGTTAGGAATAAGTTTGGCAAGACGTTCTAGGCTAAAAATAAACCCTAGACGGCTGGCTCTCTTATTAAGCCTGCTCTCCCATGTCCTTGGGTGCAAAAAAGTGGTATTATCCTTCCTACAAGTAAATCAGACGCAACCAGGCACACAGTTCTACCTTTCACCTCATCCTCTTCAGGATAGAGGAAGGTGGCAGGCCGGATATGGTGATGCAGTTTGAGCTTCTCCATAGGTTTGAATCCAATCAGAAACAATCCAGGGTCATCAAACTTCTTAATGGCGTCCACCTCGTCCCTCTCCATCACTATCTGTTTATTACCATAATACTACACAACAAACACACACAGAGAAAGTCGAGTTTTCAATACACAATTTAAATCTTAAAAAAAACAAACAAACACTAAAACCAACGAAATAAAAACATAAATATAACATAACATTAGGTCTGCTTTTACCTGGGCTTTCTTTATCTCACTGGGCAGCAGCAGGCTGCCAGTCTGGGTGTGGAAGGTTCGGGTTTTGCTGCGGACTGGCTCGTTGGTTTCCCTGTAAAGTCTGATGGCACCTGGTTTGCGAGCTGCCACAGCAGTTGCATAAATGCCCACTGCTACATTTAAGCCCTCGCCAAGACACAGGTTTAACCTAAAAACAGCAGAAAGAGAAGAAATGGTGTGAAGAACAGACAAGAGGAGAAGGTTAATTAACAATCACAAGTACAGAAAACACAGCAACACTAAGAGGAAAAGGTAACAGGTTATATAGGAAGGAAGAAAATGATTAAATAAAAAAAAAATAATCCATGCAAAAACAGAAAGCCATCCCTTACCTCGCCATGGCTCTCTTCTTCTGCTCCTTGGCCCGCACCCGTTTCTGGAGGTCCTCCAGTTTGTCACAAGGCTCCAGCTGCAGCCCCAGCTCACTCTCATCCTCTGGTGGACTTACGATGTCACAAAAGAAGAGCGAGACGTCGAAGCCTCCCGGTTTCATCAAGTGCATTAAATCAATCACAACGCCTAAAAGAAGAGGGACGAGTAAAAACCGCCCACATACAGGATTACCACATGATAAAACAACATGACACTCCAACAAAATAATGTTAACTTATGGTGTCAGCTGCAGTGACAGAAAATATAAACATTTGAAAGGCTGGTTGGGTCAGTGAACATAAATGAATCCACATAGAGCTTACTGCAGTAAAGTTACAGATTTTTAGCAACGCTTGCTTCAGACCCACCAGTCTCCTTGAGATCACTGGCCTTGGTGCGAGCCTGTCGGTCCTTCACGCTGTCGCCCCCGTGTGGTTCATCCCTGCAGGTGAAAATCATGAGTCGCTTGTGTGACAGGCGAAGCTTGATGTCACTGTAGAGGTTGGCGCAGCACCACAGGGCGTCTCCTAATGATGTCTCTCCACTGCCCATGGTCTCTGCTGCCAGCTTGGCACCTTTTCCCCCCCTCAGAGCATCCACGTCCTGGACTCGCTTTGCACCTGTGCGAAATAAGAGAACAGATAGACAGAGGTGTAAGAAAGATATGTTCAGTAATTTACAAAATATTAAGGTAGAAAGAAAAAAGCTCATTCAGATGAAGGAATGTTTTCATTTAATGGACTTGTTGAATTTGCTTGTACTTTGCTACACGTGCATTAATAAAAAAAATGTATGAGCTAAAATCGACTGCAGGTTTGAACTCTGCCTACAATTGTGTTTGCAACAAAACAGCAGCATTATAGATAAAGTGTAATCATGGGTTTGTTTGAAAAAGCGGCTTCTTACCAGGTTCATCAAGGTCGTGGTACACGTAAACGTGTTTGAACGAGTTCCTGGGGTTTTTGCTCTGCTCTGTACCGTAGAAAACCAGAGCCACCAGGTCCCTGTGACTACTGATGATCTTACTGGTGTACACAGTTCGCACAACCTACAAGAGCAGCACACAAACTATTATTGTTATAAGACTGCTAAATTAAGGAGGTGTGAATAACTAATATAAAAACAAAAAACTAGCAGAAGACTCACCTGCATGGTCATATCAAAGTTAGAGGGTTCCCCATCTTCCCCTTTGACGAACATTTCTTTGGAGGCATCAACCAAGAACACCAAACTGTCTCTCCCTGTGACTTTGTAGTCTCCTATCAAACATGCAGACCTGGTTCATTCTAGTGTTGCTTCAGTGGATCAGGCTTAATTTAAAAAGTTACATTTACAAGTGGTCAAATTAAATGAGGTGGAGAACTTTAGCAGAGAGGAATGCTGACTAAATCAGATTAGTGGATGGTAGCTGACAATGTACATTATTTTCACTTGAGATAAGTACTGTGCAAAAGTCTTGAGCCACCCTCAAGTCTCCTAGTCAAGCTTTCTTGTAATTGCTTTAAGTAGTCTTCAGGAATAGTTCTCCAGGCTTCTTGAAGGACATTCAAAGCTCTTCTTTGGATGTTGGCTCCCTTTTGTTCTGTTCTCTTTCAAGATGATCCCACACTGCTTCAATAATGTTGAGGTCCGGGCTCTGGGGAGGCCAATCCATGACCGACAGTGTTCCACTGTGAGTTCTTCTATCCAGGTATTCTTTTACTGTGTTTAGGAGTGTGTTTGGGATCATTGCCATGCTGAAAAAAATGAAGCCGCTTCCAATCAGACACTTTCCAGATGGTATTACATGGTGAATTAAAATCTGACGGTACTTTTCTGTGTTCATAATTCCATCAATTTTGACAAGATCTCCAACACCACTGACTGAAATGCAGCCCCAAACCATGACAGAGCCTCCACTGTGTTTTACTCACAGCTGTACCTCTCTCCTGACCTCCTCCATACATACTGAGTCCAGTTCTTGTGTAATTTGGCATACCTCAGCCTTTTCTCCGTTTCCCTTCCTTAAGAATGATTTCTTACAGCCACGCTTCCACTGAGACCATTTCTGATGAGGCTTCAGTGAACACTAGATGGATCAACTGAAGGGCCAGATGCATCTCTCAGGTCCTGTGTCAGCTCTTTGCTGGATTTTTTCCTATTTCTTAAGGACATGACTTTCAGATACTGTTCATCTGCTGTAGATAGTTTTTTAGTCCTGCCACTTCTTCTTTTGTCCTCCACTTGTCCAGTTTTCTCAAACTTCTTGAGGACACACTGCACACCATGATGAGATATGCCACGTTTTCAAATACTATTTCATGCCTGTCAAACTGTGTCATCTTTGGCATTTTTTTGTAGGTTCAACTAAAGAAATGGGAACAAATTATGTGTCTTTGCGACAGGCTGCTAGTAAAGTGCTTAAAGATACAATTTATTTTTTATGTTTGTTTATTTTTTTTTTGCTAAGTTGTCTGTTTTGTGTAGACAAAACACCGGTTCATCCCCTGAGTTAGGTTCCTTCTTTAATGCTTGAATGATTCACAGGTCAGAGTTAAGTGGCTTAACAAACAAACAAAAGCATTCCTCTGAAAATGGTCAGGTACAAGGACTAGACTGAAAACGACTGAAAAAGCAGCCAATGTCCAAAGAAAAACTTTGGAAAAAAACTACAAGAAAGCCTGGCCCCTTGGAGGCAAAATATAAAGAAACGAGGGGTGGCTCAAGACTTTTGCACAGTACTGTAGATAGGAGTGTGGCTGTTTTTATCTCACCCCTTGATTGCTCCCCTTCCTCTTGCTCTTCCTCCTCATCCTCGTTCTGGTAGTAGGCGTTCCACTCTGCCATCGGTGCTGCCTTTGGGCCGGTCACAGATTACAGAGAGTGCCACGGATTAACGTAAAGACTGCAGGATTTACTCAAACAACACACTCACGGCAGAAGACATCTAAAATCTGCTCGCTCTTTACCCCTCGGTCTGTGGACCATGCGTGCTCCTTTAACACTTTAGGGAAATACGTACTTACATAAACAAACACGTGGAGACAGTTTAACCAGATAATTATTGTGCATTTCGAAAACAGCTTTAACAGCTCATTATGACCTTATTAATGTTTAATTAACTATGTTTTTAACAGCATAATGTTAGCTAGCTTAGCTTGTAAGTAGCCACCTCTCGTGCCATTCGGGATCACGAGCCGCTTTCCGTGTGACCATTTTATGTTTCTAATGGTGCACAAAAACATACAGACTAAACGCTTAACACGAACTAAAGTCTCATGCAGTCTTCTTCCAAGCATTCAGCCACTTACCGTGTGCTTCTACTTTCTGCACACAAGTCCGGGCTAGTTTCAAGGACTGGCGCGCTCGGGTACGTGAACGAGCACGCTGAAAAACGCCTTTTTCGGACGTCTCGTCGTCTGTCGGGAGCCCGTCTGTCAATCTACGATACTGGCCAATCCAGTTGAAGTAGGAGGCGGGTTTTGTTTGCCGAGAGGCCGGAAGAACAGCCTTCATGTGAAGGCACTTTTTTGGGGGCGGGCAGTCGTGTTTTCGTTTACAGACAGTGATACAGCACCGGCTGCGACACCCACGGTAACTTCGAGTAAGCTTACGTTCACTTTTTTTTTTTATTTAGTGGTTATTATTAGTATTTTAAATAGTCTGTAGCCGGAGCTCATATTTCTTGCAGCTCCACCACCACAAGCTTTCTGTCAAACTTTTCTTTGCTACCGGGAAGCTAGCTGGCTGACGGCTCGCGGTGACTCAGGTAACTTTCTAGAAGGTTAGCCGCGCTGTCGTGTTTGAAGAGCTCCTTTTGTGTCAGCATGGACCAGACGAGCTCCTATCCGGTGAAGCTTTACATTTACGACCTGTCCAGAGGCATGGCCCGTCAGCTGAGTCCCGTCATGCTCGGTGAGTTTCTCGGAGGCTGAGAGAGAAGCTGACAGAGAGAGAGAGAGAGCTGTGAAAGCCGTGCCTGTTCGTTTTAATTTAAGCTGCTTTGTCTTCACAGGGAAATATATTGAGGGGATCTGGTGAGTTTACATGAAGTGTTTTTCTTGAAATATTCTCACTGAGCCTCTGAACTGCAGTTAACTATTTTAACAGTGCTGGATTTTGTGGGGGAGGAAAAAAAAAGGTTGTTTCGGTGTCTTACAGGCACACGGCTGTTGTGGTCCACGGAAAGGAGTACTTCTTTGGTGGATCAGCAGGCATCAGCAGCTGTTCACCTGTAAGCATCAGCACCACCCCTTTTCTTATCTCAGACATTCAGCACATAAACGGTACACTTTGCAGCTCTTGGTGCTGCACATGAAATCAACAAAACTGCGTGTGTGTGTCTCCTAGGGCGGCACCCAGCTGGGTGAGCCTGACTGTGTGGTGGACATAGGCATCACCGAAGTGCCTGCAGATATTTTTATGGCGTATTTAACTTCACTGGCTGAGTCCAGATACAGGTAGAGCAAAGATCTGTGTGGTGTGGATGATTATTGCAAAATGAATCTGAAAAGGAAAAAAAAAAAAAGGTTGTGAATGACTTGTAAATAAAGTAACAGTAAAATAAGTGCATAGTTTGTATGCACCTATTTTCCCCTAAAAAAAAAAAACCATCATCCTTTGCTAGATGGTGGGAATTATGAGAGGGTGTGTGAGGAGGGATTACTTTCTGGTGTGGAGCAATCCACAAATAATCACCAGTTCAGACCACTGACCACCTAGAGAAAAGAGGGGGGGGGGAAAGTATTGTGAATGCTTATGTCTTATGGCTTCAGCTGGACCAGGGATGTTGGTTAATGCTAATATTTGGAAACCAAACATCAATTATGGAGAAACTTGGCCTACTTTAAAAGAGAGGTGGAGTGGCGATACTCTTGTATTTTTTGCCTTGAGCAGTAACTCAAGGCACATGAGTTACTGCTCTGTTCATATCCTCAGTGAATTCATTCCACAGTATAGTTTCACCTGGATATAGCCACTTGCTTTATTATTAATAATAATTATTTTAAATTAAAATTCATATTTTTAAGAAATCAGTAATTCTTGCTGTATCCACATCTGCTGACCAAGGAGATTCAAGTGAAGAAGGAATGAACTACACCTTCTCGCACTGCTCCTCCTCCTTCTTATTTTGCTGTCAAAATGTCTGTCTTATCACTTTCTGCTACTCACCCGCCTTTCTCCACCCTGTGTGGCACCTCTCTCTCTCTGCTCTTTGAACTCCATCTTCTCTCGTCCTCTCTCTTCTTCTTCACTTGGTGCACAGAGGTGACAAGTACAACTTGTTTGAGCACAACTGCAACACTTTCAGCAATGAGGTGGCTCAATTCCTGACGGGCAAAAAGATCCCATCGTACATCACAGACCTTCCATCTGACATACTCTCCACGTAAGTCGGCTCAGTTTACTAAGAGTCTTGTTCTCTGAAGTTGAATTGTGTCTCTGCTCCCACTGATGTCACAGCACTAAAAATAATGTATGAGAATAGTTAGTTATACTATAGATAACAATGAGTGTAAGTGGAAGAAATGTATTTGAAATTATACACAGTACTGTGCAAAAGTCTTGAGCTACTACTCATTTCTTTATATTTTGCTTCCAATGAGTCAGACTTTCTTGTAATTTTTTTTAAAGTGGTCTTGAGCAGTAGTTCTCCAGGCTTTCTGAAGGTCTTTCAAGGTGTTTCTTTGGACATTGGCTGCTTTTTCACTCATTTTTAGTCCACTCCTTGAACCTGACCATTTTCAGTGGAATGTTATTTGTTTGTGAAGCCACTTAACACTGACCTATGAATCATTCAAACATAAAAAGGCACCTAACTCAAGGGATGAACCGGTGTTGTTTCTGCACATAATGGACAACTTGGCAAAGAACCAATTTTAAATTGTATCTTGAAGCACTTTCTTACTAGCAGCCTGTTACAAAAGCACATAAGGGGTGGCTGTGGCTCAGGAGGTAGAGCAGGTCATCTACTAATCGGAAGGTTGGTGGTTCGATTCCTGGCTATTCCAGTCTGCTCCGGTCTGCATGCCAAAGTATCCTTGGGCAAGATACTGAACCCCGAGTTGCTCCCGATGCGTTCATCGGAGTGTGAATGTGTGTGAATGTTGGATAGAAAGCACTTACGTGTAGAAAAAAGTGCCTGTAAGAATGTGTGTGAATGGGTGAATGAGGCTTGTGGTAGATCATAAAGCGCTTTGAGGGCTCAAACCAGAGCTGATAAAGCGCTATATAAGAACCAGTCCATTTACCATAATTAGTTTTTCCTTTTGTCCAGTTTTGAGGAAACTGGACAAGTGGAGGACAAAAGAAGAAGTGGCAGGCCTAAAAAACTATCTACAGTGGATGAACAGAATCTGAAAGTCATGTCTTTAAGAAATAGGAAA
>VVAS01064795.1:6542-17951 GCA_015103295.1 Ptychochromis oligacanthus
TTTCCACAGGTCCTGGAATATCAGTTTCATAGATTTGGGCTGCCTCCCTAATACAGTGTCAACATTTTTCATTGGAGTGCATGCTATTTTTGCATTTTATTTCAATATTTCTATGTGCGCATGTTGCTGAAAGGTTTCCAGGTTGGAGAATGACAAGCCCAAGGCCAAACCTGAACAAATGTGTAACGTCAGCCACTCTGCAGAGATTTAAGCATAGTCTAATCAGTGCTGTTCTGATTACACACAGCATCCTTGTGGGTCAGGCCAAAGGAATGAGGTGGTCTCTGTGAAAATAAACATTAACTGCAAGATGTATTACACCCGATTGTAAAACATCCACCAATGACAACATAAATCCTTACCTGTCTTCCTCCAGGGCCCAGGATTGTAACCGCTACTGTGATTGGTCACCGCGGGTAAGGCATTTTGGGGAAATAGCATGCCTTTCTCTTCACAGAAAACTGTCTTTGTTTGACTCTGACAGGGGGAATGTGTGGCTAAGCATCTATGTAGCACTTTGAGCGCTTGAAATGTCCCCCGTATTTTCCTTATGCGCACAGGGAAGCGCTTTGATCCTGCCGATGAGTGTCAGCTACCCGGGAGATAGCGCTTTTCCTGGCTTAGAGGTAAATTCAGTTAATTTTTTCACCTAATTCATACCGAGAGTGAGACAGAAAAGTGTCAAATTTGATGCAAATTCTACCTTTGAATTCTGAAATATGACACAGCTTTTTGCTTTCCTTTATAATGAAACCACATATTGTTTTTCTTTTCCCCAACTAATTTTTCTGGTTTCATAAGAGAGGCTGACCTGCCTAGTTGGCAGCAGGTTTCTGATCACCTCACTGATAAGTCTGAATCCAATAAAAACACACCTGGGTTAGAGAAGGACCAGAGCCAACCAGACAGAATAATGTGAGCTGGACCAACCTATTAGTGCAAGCACAGTAAACATTATAGGGAAAATGTAAGGAAATAAATGGCTCCCCTCTCAAACACTGGAACATTTGAACAACTCCCCAAACTATTCTGCTGAGTCCCAAAGCTTTGAAGTCTAATGTCTGCCTACTGAAGCAGACGATACTCGTATCTTCGTGTTCGAGGCATGGGAAATGAATTCGAGAAGCACAAGTGAAGCTCTACAAAGCTTGAATATGATATTTCCTGTGTGTTCGGCCTCTCTGTTCTTGGCCAGATCTGTATGGTGATTAGCTACTGGGTTGTGGAGAGGTATTCATGCCTGATGAGCAGGAGGATAAGGAAGAAGAACCTCATCAAAACCCTTCCCTGTCCAACTACTGCTAATCTGTGTATTCTACTTATAGCTGTCACTGAACTGTGAAAAGTTTTCTAACTAGTTAAAGGATAATTTGGGCCTTACTATAGACTACCCACAGTATGTTACCATTATTATTACTCCTGCTAACCTGCATGACTTTTCCTGTAGTGCCACTTTCAGGTTGGCATCTGTGGTTTAGGGTTTTGAAAGGATTGCCATAAAGCTGAAATCAGACATTTAATGTCATAAGAAACTGTTATACAGTACCTGCAGTGACATTTAGACCTTGGATGATGACCAGGTCCAGTTTCTAATTTGCCCACTGCTTCATGAGCGCATGCCTGAAAAACAAACGACACCTACATCAACCTCAACTGTAATTTAATGCTTATTTGAAAATGTCAGCAGGATAAAATGCTCAAATTGAGCTTAGTGTTAGTTCCAGCAGACCATGGAGTCAAGCTCAGCCAGCAATCCCAGCAGATCAGCAAATCCCATGTGAGGCACCCTATTTAAGCTCCTTCAGCCTACATACAGCAGCTGCTGCTACTTTGCAACCCACCTCAACCCCAACTTTTCATGTTATTCATGTTTTTTCTGACTTAATCAATATCATGTCAGTATTCCTTGATGTATGCTCTGTTCTGTGATTCACATAGTGCGCTCTCTCCACCTTTTAAAGCTTAAAAGTTTATGGTCACTACACTGGTCCTAGCAAACGTTGGCATGTGCCAAAAGTGACCATTGCTGGCGAACACCGTGTTCCAGTGTCATTTCGGCTGGTCATACACCTCTCGATTCTTATTAAGTTTAGTTTGTGGTCATCACATTGGTTGTTGCACATGCCAGCTGTGACATCGCCGCAGTCCTGCAACCATTTACATCTAGTTTATGTGGCACCATTGTTGCCCTCGCGAATGGCGGTAGATGTCAAAAGTGATGTAACAACTACTGCCACGTCCTGCGCACCTCACTTTCGTGTTGTTTTTGCTGGGCGGGCACCTCTCGATTTTTGAATCCTGGTGTGCTGAGTGGCCCACATGGCTGGCTGAAGACACGAATGATCTTTAGTACCATTTCAATGATATATCAGTACAGGAGCTCAGAGATTCTCAGGTTATACAGAAGGAGGTGCTGCAGCAGCTTGAAATGATGAGGTGGCAACCAACTTTCAATCGCAAGGTGACTGCACAGGTCGCCTGGTGGGAGACAACTTTTCTCCAAACAGTCACGATCCAACTCAGACTGTCTTCAACCACTCTCAGACAGAGTGGCAAGGGTTTGCAAATAATTGACGTCTAATTTATAAAGGCAGACAGATGTGCAATCTGAGTGAATCTCAACTCATCTCTTTGCAATAGGGGACTCGACTCAACTGGCTGCCCACTGGTTGTATTCTGGTTATATATATATAAGTTTGCATTTAAATTTCCATCCTGCAGCAACTATGTCACTATTTTTGGAGGAATTTCTGTTTCAGATCTATGAGGTTCTGGCTGGACTCTGAATGTAAGTAATAAATTTGAATTTCTGTTTAATGTGAATATCTGTGTATGTAGACGGCAACAGAAGGCAACAGATGTACAATTTTTGCCAATTTATCAAAGTTTGGCGTATTATCGCAAACAGATTGCATGTAATTGCAAACTTGACCCCATTCAATCACAAACTGATTGGAGACTGATAGCAGACTGACTCTGTCTTATTGCTATTTTATCACCATCTTGATGCACAAAAGTGGGTTTGAAGACGGCAACTGATTGCAATCCGGTCCCCATCATCGAAGCAGCCATTTAAAAGGAAATGAGACTGCAAGTTCATTGCACATGATCACAATAATTTTGGTTGTGCTGGGGGCTCCAACCACTGTTTTCCCTAGTGTGACTTTAGCATGAGATGTGTCTCAAATCGCAGGCTGTCATGCTTGCTGTTTTGAGTGCAAATGTGCACACTTCTCAACCTCAACGGCTGCCTATCTGGTCACATGACGGAAAAAGTTGACCACCAACCAATTTTCAGCCACTGAGCGGAGGATATCTTTTCAGTGGCGATGGTGCCAATGCCAGCTGCTTGCAGACAGCATCAGATTTTTATTGAGCATTTTATAGGCATTTATTAGGCAGGGTTGTGGTGTTGTTTGGTGTGTTAGTCTGCCAAATTTTCATCTTCTGTGAAGAAGAATTTAGTTGAAAACGTTCACAAAATGTTGCAGCTATCAGGGCAGTCAGTCGTGGTGCAATCCTTATTATTGGTGAGTGTGGAACTTGCTGTGTTCAATCTAAGGAAAAAAATCACTCACAGTACAAGTATTACACAGTGTACATAGCGTGCTAACTGAACTAGAACTGTTCTAAATTGAACAGTGACAAGAAGAAATTGTCAAAATCTCAATCTTTGAAGGGGCAGAGTCTCGTCTTCCAGTCTCTTTTAACTCTTGCGGTTTATCACCTGTTGCAACTTTTTCATGGTTTTTCATGTTGCCTCTGAGGTAGGAATAAATGCAGGCTTTGGCAAAACAAAGGCTTCCTCCAGGCTTTGCTGATGAAACACTGAATCTGTGATAAGCAGGAGAAGTCAGCAGTTGTGAGTGGCATGCCAGGATGGATTTTGATTGATATGGGTCCAATAAAGAGTCTGCTAAAGATACTGTCACAGGAGTTTTGATCGTAAATGCAGGCTGGGAAATAATCAAGTCATAGTTTCATTTGTGAAATTGTAAAATAATTTTCATTATCATTCATCCAGTTTTACTTGCTCATATTATTGTATCCGTGATATCTGTTGGTACTGGAAGAGAATTCCAAATTCTGTTGCACCTCCTGATGTTTCTTCAGGTTGTTCTTTAAGTCTAGCATTTAAACGTTTTCCTAACCTAAAGCGAGGTCTAAGAATAGGCCCAGATATTGTTGAACATCTGCAGACTGTAAAGTTCTATGAGATAAACTTAGACCAATTTTAGATTGTAGAAATAGTTGACTTACAGACCTGACATGAGTTATTGCCATCTTATCCTGTAAGCCCAATACAAAGGCAAAGCTGTTTTTTTCTCTATTTTACAAAAATAAAATGAACTTCAGTTAGTGTTATTTGAATGTGTCGAGGTTTGTCTCCGAGTTAACAAAGACTCTGTTACTACTATAACATTGGTTTAGTACCATCCACTAGTCTCGTGTGTTGTTGTTTAAAGGTGGAGTCTGTGGGTAGGCTGTTAAACCGCCCGTCTCGTTGCCTCTGTAGTGGAGTGATGTGTCTTTCCTGGCCAGGGGATTTCCTTCTTCCAGAAGCACTCAAAGTTATTACTGTGGAGGAGGATCTGAGCTCTGCTGCAACGCCCGTTTGAAGTTCGCCACAACGTTTTGCACTGCTAACACTCCCAGAGATCACAGCAAGAGCAGCCACAGCGGCAGGGAGCACGCACACACGCACTAACACACACACACACACTGCTGTCTGGTTTCATTTTAATGTGAGCTGAGGTTACAATCATGACAACAGTTGTATAAATCCACTTTTACCCAGCTTTTATATTATACACACTTACACTATGCATAAATGATGCAATTAGGATTTGAAAGTAGCATTTATAATGCAGCAGATTACAGGTCTATTGATTCACATTGATTTCTCTGAAGTGGTTTCTGTGTTGGCTCACCCTCCTTTCTATTCTCCAAAACAACAGCGACTCAAGCGTCACCCTTAGAGCCTACTGACTCGCCGGGGCTTGTTCATGTTTAGCCCTGTGATTTATACAATGCAACTATGTAAGAGCTACAGATTATTGTACTGCATGGCAAAGCCCTGTTTACTCTATCTGTAGAGCAGTCTTGTCATAGGAGATAAGCTGTTCACAATCACTAAACACACTCTTCTAGCAGGGAAAGCAAAATGAATTTTAATTGTTTAACTTAAGGATTACTTGGCAAGAACTGATCTGAGTGCAAAAGGCATTTCACACTTTAAACTGAAGCTATGCAAATCCCCCCAAACTCTTCTCTCCCTCGTTTCGTCTGCAGCCTTTTTTTCCTTTGTACTTCTGGCAGTGTGATCTCCAGATAACGTCACGTTTAGAATATGAGTTTCTAACTCCTAGGAATGTTACACAAATATTAAGCTGTCATGGTTTAAAATGTTTAATACGGAGAGCATTCATTGACCTTTTTTGTTAGATTTGTCTTGTCGGTAGTTTTTCAAATGTCTTTTATAATGGGGGTCAATGGGAAAATGCCTTTCGGGTCCCAGGGAAGTTTTTGGCGCGCGAGCTGCACGGCTGGATCGGCTTTTTGGTCAGTCGGATGTTCCGGTCTAAACGCGTTTCTCTCTTGTGAACTTATGAAGTCAGGACACTCGCTTTCTGCACTTTCCTTTTAGTCCAGTATGCTTCAGGGGGAACTATTCAGGTTTTTACTTCCCGGTGCTTATGTAACAGGTGTAGTTACTAGAACTGCTTTTCAGTAGGAGCGCTTCCTGGATTCAAATTATAAGCTTAAACATCAATAAACTCCAAGGCCTTCTCTTTTAAATAACATTTAAAATGTCTTAATTCTCATGAAATGGTCATGTTGTCTGCATTGCAGCATACGAGCCTTTGCCAGGGAGCTAAACAGATTTCTGGAAACAGTGGCTCTTTTCTAGCGGTGTGCCACCGGCAGTAAACTTCCACCTAAGAGTGGAATATTCCACCAGTGATGTTAAGCATAAGGTATACTTACTACTTTTGAAGTTAGTATTAAAGAAATTAAATTTTAAAAAATATGTGGCCGGCTTCTGTAAATTTAATGTGTTATTCATTAATCTGTCCCAGAGAATAAGAAACATTTAAAATTAGCTCCAATGTGATCAACTAAAACAATGAAGCACTGCATAAATGTCAGTGCATTAAAATAGTGTCCACTCTAACATGACCATTCATTGTTATGGAGTATTTTTATATGGATCATCTTTTAATTTAAGCTTAACCTCCACATCTACAACCTTTAGTCCTTTATATATATATATGTTTTTCTTTTGCAGTACTGTATTAGACCCATTGATTGTATGTAAAGAAGGACAACATATCTCTGCTTCATCTTATGGTATAAAAATAAAAGTGAAATATGCCAGATATTCAGGATTTATTATATACAGTACCCTCTATGATTTGATCATTAGGATAAAATGGCAACAAGGCTGACTTGCTGTGCAGTGCCTAACTCCATTAACACCCATTCATCTTGATCTTAGTGAAGTGGCCAAATATGTTACCTCGAAAGCAACTGATTCAAGAGAATTGTAGGAAATACAAAAACTTTTATAGATATTTCTGTAGTCTTGTTTCAAGCTAAGGTGCTCTTGTCTTTACATTGATTCCCATTCCTCTTCGGCAGACATTTAATTATTTATTTGCTGCCCACCTTCAGACATTCTTGAGCAATTACAAGTTCTGATTTAAAGCATAATCTGTCTTTTAAAGGCAGATATCAACCTTATTCTGCTTTTAAATTAGACTGCTGCAGCTCAGAACCCCTCTGTGGATTACACAGTCAGTCAAGCAGTGGAAAAGTTTTATTTTTTCTTCTTATTTCAAATCAAGCAGTTGCTGTTCTCAATGAGAGGAAAACAAAAAAACATCTTCTTGAGCCCATAAGAATGTTCTGTTGTCACACGCAGGAATAATTAGTGGTATTCTCCGGATTTGGATGTTGGCCAAAGCCCGGCATTTCATCTGCCACTGTGAGCTGAATGTATATTGGGTTCAAATGAGCTGAAATGGCCAATAGACGTGCAGGGTTTCACGGTAAATTCTTCTTGCATATCGTTTTTCTCTCCCCTGTCTTTATGTAGCTTGCTTTAAGCCCTCTTTTCTCTCCTTCTCCCCTTGTTTTGTTATTTTACCTGGAGGTGCAGGTGTGAAAGGGTGAGGCCGTGGAAAAACATTCGATTCCGAAAGCTTGTCATGAAGGAACCCATTGACTGACCTCTGCATCTTGGCACACAATGACAAATGGGTTTGCAATTTTCCGCCTGACTGAGGGGCAACAAAGCACATTTCCACTTTCACTGGTAGGCAGCAAGAGTACAGTCTCCCTCTATCTCACTGCTCTTTAACCAGGCACATAGCTGGAGTCTTTACTTTGGCGTTTTCTGCCCATATGGTCAAAATAGACAATTACACTTGGTATGATGTATCAAGACAAACATACTTAAGTGAAAGCCTGACTTCACACTGTGAGGTAATCTGTTGATGAAGAGAGGAAGGCTTGTTTTTCTTGCATCACATTTTAGGACTACTGCTCCTTTTTCTTTTCACAGTCACTCACTGTTATAAATTTCTTATAAAGTTTAACTTCTCTGTGTTAATGCCATAACATAAGGCACCACCATGATGCTGCCATTAAGAAAGTGCAACCTTACACAGCTGCCTGCATAGTGGTAAACCTATAGACTGCATAAAAAAGATGGCAATAACCATCGTTTGTGGACTCCTATTTTAAAACCTCGAGCTGCCATCTTGGCTTTTTAAAACCAGACATAGCGATTGAGGATCTGACTTAGAAACCAAGCACGCTCATATGTCAGCGACCTTTTAATCATAAGGTAAGTACGCCCTAGCATACCCTACTTTATCGCCAGTTTTACTCATAAAGGGACCATCGTTTATACAGTGAACATAATGTATTAAATAAGACTCATATTTAGCAACTGAGATCATAAACTCACTTTTCTTTTTTTTTTGTACACTCACTGACCCCTTTGTTACGTACGCCTGTTCAACCATCTCTAGGGTTTACAGAGAATGGTCTGAAAAAAGAGAAAATATTCAGTGAGCGGCAGCTCTCTGGGTGAAAATACCTTGTTGATGTCAGAGGTCAGAGGAGAATGGCCCGAATACTTGGAGCTCACAGGAAGGCGTTAACTCAAATAAAGACTCATTACAACTGAGGTATGCAGAAGAGCATCTCTGAACACACAACATGTTGAACCTTGAAGCAGATGGGCTACAGCAGCAGAAGGCCACACCGGGTGCCACTCCTGTAACTGAGGGTAAAGTTTGGATGGGCTCACCATAATTGGACACTAGAAGATTGGAAAAACGTTGCCTGGTTTGATGAGTTTCAACTTCTGCTTCCACATTCAATGGTAGGGTCAGAATTTGGCATAAACAACATGAAAGCATGGATTGATCCTGCCGTTTATTAATGGTTTTGGCTGCTGGTGGTGATGTAATAGTGTGGAGGATATTTTCTTGGAACACTTTGGGCCTCTTAGCACCAACTGAGCATCATTTAAACATCACAGCCTACCTGAGTATTGTTGCTGACCACTTCTGATGGCTGCTTCCAGCATGATAACACACCATGTCACAAAGCTTAAACCATCTCAAACTGGTTTCTTGAACATGACAATGACTTCACTGTACTCAAATGACCTCCACAGTCACCAGATCTCAATCCAATAGAGCACCTTTGGGATTGCATGGAATGGGAAATTCACATCATAGATATGCAGCTGATAAATCTGCAGCAACTGTGTGATGCTGTCATGTCAACATGGACCAAAATCTCTGAGGAATGTTTCCAGCACCTTGAATAATGTCACAAATTAGTATGTTTGTACTTCATATGAGTTTGTGTGTTTGGTGGAGTTCAGGAAAAATATTTTCTGCATTGGTTACTTGGTTACAGAGGCTGCACAAATGTCAAATTAAGTTAAAGATTTAATGGACTCTTGTTTTACATTACCATTTTGTATTTGTGTGCCATCTAAATTGCTGTGGTTGTTTTTTTTTGTGTTTTTTTTGTTAAATAAAGGTAATATAAAAAACACTAAAACATGCCTGCCATCATCCCAAAATTGGAAGGTGCAATGACTCATTATGTTTGCCATATTCAAATCTCTTTATTCAATTATGGACAGCACTCTAAGTGAATATGAAGTCCATTATGCCTAATATGTTTCAGCATTTCAGAGCTGCACACAGTCATATATTTTATTTCTCTGTGGGGTACATCCTTCTTGTTTATGGGTATGCTGCATGGTTAAAGACTGCTGGTAATTTCAAAATCCTAGCCAGTGTTCACTTCTGATTGAATTGCTTCCAAAGTCTCCAAGAATGTTAAAAGTGCAAGCTATGGAAATGAACCAATTGACCTTTTTTCTGACCCTAGAGATCTCCACGCCCCGCAGGAGCACAAACTGTCAGGCAGCAGCAGAGTCGGGAAATCAAAGAGATCTGTGCTGTTATTTAGTGCAGCGGCACCCTCAGACCTGCTGCCACTCCCCCGGTATGGATTCCACACACATTTCTTGCCACGCTGCTATCAGTTCAAAGAGATTATTCCATGTTAATGAGAATAACAAACTGTTTCGAAACCACACCGGCTGGTTTTATTGCTTATCTTGGCATGATTGCAACTAAAATCCACCAGTGATCTACACATATTTGTGGTATTGACTAGAGGGATATTGTGTGTGTGTGTGTGTTTCTTGTGTGCCTGCCCTGGTGGGACGGTCCAGTCGAGCAGTCCGGCACTGCGATTATGTCCTGTAGGGATAACCTGTCATGGTGCTGAGAGCCTAATTGATGCCTCATGCTTTTCAGGGGGCAATTATAGCGTTGAAATGTCAAGACCTAATTTGTGACTCTGTAATGTGGACACATGGGCCAGAGGAAGGGGTGACACGACTGCTCTGGAGGGACTCACACACAAACACACAGGTTTGGTCAGTAGATGTGAGGGGCCTCTTTAGAGCAAGCTGGTGGACATGAAGACGAGAAAAAATTAAAAACCTAAAGTAACTATGTAACTTATTAAAGAGACATTCTTATAATTCTTTTTTTTTTTTTTATAGATGTATCACCTTTAATGTCTAATCCGATAACAAAAAGCAGTTTGGGTTCATGCATTTAGTGTGTAAAGCAGGTAAAAGTACAAATGTTTAATCAGAAATGTGCACTTGAGTGTAAAATGTAAACTTACCCATTGTGCTGAATATCTCCTTTGTGTCATAAATTAAAACACATTTCACTGGATTATAATAACAGAATAATTACAGCTGCATTAGCAAATATTGTAGCATTTTAATGTCTTTGAGCTCTTTGTTTTGGCTGCAGCTGGACTGTTTTGCTTCACTCTCGATGTTCTTGTTAACTTTGCTTCAAGAGGCAGCAGGCAGTTATTTTTCAGTGACAAAAGGATCAGTGAAGCTGTTGACTAGTTTTTGGCACGGTGGAGTATTTAGCATCACTGTTACAACATGGGAACAATGTTTACGTGTTGTGGGATGAACGTGGAGCTTTAACCATCAACAAATCTGGACATAAAGATGATTACTGGCTTACTATAAAAAAATCTTAATCTCCAAAGAGGTTAGAGAATGTAGAGGGGGATGCTATATTTTGCCTTAAACTGAATTAAAAAGTCATATAAAATAACTTTTCTTCCTTTAACATTCAGGGTGTAAGTTCTGTGCAGCGCAGCTCCTAAGGAAAAGGTTTCAATTTATTTTATACTGTAGAGAATGTAAAAGTGATTTATTATTAAATCACATAATCTGCAATGATGATTGCAGTACATCGTGTTATAGAACTACAGCTATACCCCATTGATCTCTGCCTACTATGTGCGCTGTCTTAGATGGTACAAATTGCAGCTGTGTGTTTGTTATATCAGCTCAGATTCTTCAGCCTCCTCCAGGTACTGTGTGTTCACATCGCTTTAGTCAAACAAAACACTGTCAGTCACTGGCACTGTGCGTGCCTTGTTAACTGAGAGTCTAAACTCTGCAGAAATGTGCCCCGGCTTCTTCTCCTTTTTGTTCCGCACAACACCTAAACATGGCTGTTTTCTACTAATGTCTCCATGGAGATGCAAACAGAGGAGCATATTTTCCACCGGAGCTGACAGCTCGCGATGTGGAGTGTCAGTAAATCAGGTATGCTGGTCTAATTGCCGCCTGCAAACTGCGAAACCGCAAAATTCTCTTAGCTATGACACTCAAAATAATTGAACTCAAAGAAAGTACAATGCAGGATGTGTGGAAGATGATTTTGTTTTTTTTGTTTTTTTTGTTTTTTTTTTTTGCAGGGCACAAAACATAAAAAATGATTGGAAGTTTGGTTTAAGGGGGGAAATTTGGGATAATTGGCTGTG
>VVAS01064803.1:0-11311 GCA_015103295.1 Ptychochromis oligacanthus
TTGACATTTTGCACCTTCTGTTACTGATGATCATTTTCTACATGCGTTTTGTGCTTCTGTTGAATTTCTTTGCCTTTCATGTCTGTCTCATTTTGTCTCTTTTTGACATTCTGTACCTTCTGTGTGTCCTTTGGTCATTTCTTCTTTTTTTTATTTTTTATCCCAACCCAGTACACAAAGGTGTATTTATATGTCCTATAAAAACATCTCTTGCTTAGCTTACGATTGCTGCCTTTGCCATATGGCTGTGACAGCAACAATTACTGTTAAAGATGAAAATTTCTTTAGGAACCCGGACTAAATTTATTGAACTACTGCACATTTGCATTTTACATAATTATAAATTGGTTAACTGTAGTCAACCATTTCAAAATAAAGAAATGTACAGTCTAAAAGTCATGTATGGGTCCCCCTCAGTCAGAACCTGTTATCATACATTAATCTCGATCCATGTGCTGCTGTTTGCATGTTGCAGGCAGCAGCAACAACACGCACACTTTACTGATCAGATAATTGCATTAAAAATGCTCCAAAAGGCTCCAACAGCACAAACACGGTCCAGAGGTCCAGTTCAGGGACTCCAATCAGCTGAGGTGAAGCCCAGCAGACAGCTAGCAGCTACAGCCACCTGTGTCGCCATCCACCTGTCAGTCAAAGAGGCCACGCCCCTAATTATGCAAACTTTCAGCCTTAATACAATTTAAGTAGGGGGAAATTCGCTATAGAGACCTAAATGTTTTTTTTTGCAGCATGTCTATGGCTATGGGGACTGACTCACTGCTGGAGACTCTAGTGGACGTTAGAGGAACTGCAGCTTTGAGCTTCATTTTTCCGCCCTGGAGGCTGAAGCTCGTAACAGTTCAGCTCTCAGGTGCTGTTGGTTGAAAACCTGCCGCTGAACATTTAGGTCACAGAGCTGACGGAGAGAGGCTGGCTGACTGCTGACACTCCTCTGCACACACATTATACTAAACACTACAGCACATTATGTAAAATACAGCCCCCGGGCTCGTTCAGTAATCCATCTGTGACTGGGATACAAGCACTGATAATTAAAGATAATTCCGACTTCTCGATAAATAACTCGTAGCATTCGCCTTCTGATCAAGTAAGGAGAAACTGGGTTGAGCTTGGCTGTTTTTACTCTCCAGATCCCTGCTCAATGACTCATGAAAAGGAGAGGGAATAATTCCTTGAAGGCTCTTTTATTTCATGCTTTTGTACATTTGACAGACTGTGTTAATGGCAGCAGCAGCAGCAGCATGCAGCACAGACCTGGTGGCTCTGTAGATTCACAGCTCACTGGTCTTCATTAAGATGATGACTAAGAAATTATCTGTACAGCATCCCACTGCCAATCTGCCCCGCAGCCGCCGATGTTCCCACGATCTGCTGGCACTCATGCACACTGAAACACACACAGATTTACTCAAACCTCTCAGGGTGTTATGTCACTCTGCAGTGCAACTCTGAAAGGTCTGGAAACTGAATTTAAGCTACTTATTGTGAGGAGAGAAAGAGAGAGAAACTGAACTCCTTATCGGGCCTTTAAAAAGAGACGGCTGTACTATAGCAAAAGGTTCTTTCTTTCTTTCTTTTCTCAGAGGCTGTTTTTTATTTCACCCAACAGCAACTTTTTGGGCAACAGGACTTTCCTCAGCCTGGAAGCCTGCCGAGGATTTTCCACCAGAAAACACAACATCATTTCTTATTGAATGGATTTGTTTCAAGCAGAACTTCATGTCTCGATTACACGACCGAACAGCTCGGTGCAAAGTTTCCCCCAAAGCAACGATCTGATTCTCCGCTGCTCAAACCAAACGGCCGTTCTCACAGATTTCACAGCTGATCTCACCGACTAAATAATCTGTTTTCATTACAAAAACAACCCTTAGATCTGATAACAAAAGGAGGAAGACAGCAGTTCTAAGTCCAAAGTTTGCATGAAAAAGGTTGTTAGTCAGTAGCTTTCAGAAGTTTTTTTTCCATCAGTTGCCACTAGCACGTCCCAGATTTGAAGACTTGTTGTTGACTGCTTTGGATTTGGACTCTAAAGACTCAATGAGACGTGGCCTCAGTCATGTAAATACAATTAACACAGCTTTGAAAGAAAAATATCAAGGCTGCCGACTCACATGCTTCAGGTATGTTAAAGCTTACCTGTTCTGTCCATTTCCAGCTTGATGCTTTTATTCCTGGACTCTCCTAGAGCAGCTTTTCATGACTCACAGTTCAAAATAATCCTTCTTTTTCTTATCTTCTGGGTCTTGGTGTCTGAAACAAGCTTTCAGCTCCTCTCCCTGAAAGTCAACTTTCTTCTGATTGGCTGCACCTGGTAAAAACAAGGTTTGAACAGCAGGTGGGTGGGGCTTCTGTGTCTGAGATGACCTTATTAAGGATATCTCCTCTCTGTGACATCACACAGATCCAACAGTAGAAAAAAAACATTGATAAACTGTGTTTAGAGCAGTCTGCAGCCTGAGCTTTTGGCTCACAGGGATTATTGTACATACACTGAGCTTATTATTAGAAACTTTGGCCGCATTTAATTTGAACATTACCTCTGGAACAGGAGTTATATGACAGAAAATAAGGAAAAGCAGAATAAGTCTGCTTTAACATGCAGACACGGATCTGCAAATCTCTGTGTAACACCATGCTTTAAGAGAACCGTTATCATTGCTGTTGGGGACGGGTTTTCTTTGGGTTCAGATGATTCTTTCTCATAACAGATAGATTGTTTTCTTTAACTTATAATTAGCTGTATTTATTTACTCATTAGTCAAAATCTATTACTGAAAGGCCTGGAAGCCATGAAATTTTTATTCCACTGTAGATGATATGAGGTAGAGTTTCTAGAGTTACTCCAGCATCTCAATTTGTTCAGTCGTTCAGGGACAACAAAAATACCCATCCTCTTGCTGTTCGGGTTGTGCAATCAAGGCTTAATCTTCTTGGCCGAAGACCAAGAGTTGCAAAGCAAAAGCAAGACTTACAGGGAACCAGTCTAAATATGGCCAGTGTCATTATTCTACAGCCACTGTGCAATCAACATTTAATTAGTAATGATAAGATACAGAAAAAATGTCTGTTGCCACTTTAAATTGCTTTAAATGTCTTGATTTTGACTCGACTGGATTTGTGTTGGATAATTGTGGGTTGACGGTTGATGTTTACTTGGAGTGGCTTTCAATCTCCACTTGATTTGGTCTGATGTAGAATGGTTAAAACCTGAATTTGACTCATTTGCTTGATTAAAACATTTGAGGTTTTGTCTGGAAGCTCTTTGAAAGAACAACAACAAATGCAACAAACCTAAAAACATGCAAATCCTCTCCGTTTTTCCTGTAGATATGCTGAGTTATTTAAATGTAAAATTCTGTTAGTGGCAGCAGGAGAGGAGCAGAAGAGTCCAGATGTTTTATGAAAATATTATTATAGCAGACTCCCCAGTGTTCTCAATTATCCCTGCAAGGTCGAGTGGGGAAAACAAGCTTTTGTTGTCTGATGCATAAACACACACGTTCACGGAGGAGGAGTTCCTCTGGGCTATTTATAGAAGCTGCCCTGATTTCACCACCTGCTATAAATAAACTCACCTACACTCATTTCATTCTGAGCTACGTGTCTGGCTGTTTACAAGAATTAAAAGCAGCATGTAGTAGTGAGGAGGTCAAAGGTGACAGCTCCTGCATGCCTGGGCTGATGATGGAGGACAGGGAGATGAATCAGACACAGAAGGAGAGGGAAGGATGGTGAAGCTTCTTGAAGCTTTGTGAACACAAAGTGGATGAATTTCTTTCATTGTGAGGTAGTTTTACATCAGTGTGGTCACTATGTTCCTTTCTTTTTAATCACTTTGAGGTTTTCTTGTGTCTGTGTTTCTTTTTTTCTGTTTCCTTATTAGTTTGTGATTGGTTTAATCTGAACGTTATAAACAGATTTGCACGAATATCTTACCAGAGGTCGGGCTTGGCCACAGACTGTATTTAAAAGATGGTCATAGCCACTGTGTTGTCAGTTATTGGTTAACGAACTCCCGTTTTTGATGGGTTGATCTGAGTGTTTTGCGGCCACCATCTTAGCGTTTTAACACCAGATGTTAGGAGCACTAGGCACTGCACGCATCCTCCCCTGCTTCCTGCTCCTTTCTGACTCTAATAGGACCATGATTTCCAAAATGAATATCATGTTTTATTCAATAAGACTTAAAACTAGTGGCTAATGAGACCATAAACTCATCAGCAAAATGTTTACTGAGCTCAGAGATCAGGTGAGCAGTATGCTCTGTACAATCTGACCTGTTTTGGTCATTAGAAATAATACAAGTTTAAGGCACTTCAGCACTGATTTTACTTTTTTTAACAACACTGTTAGGGCTGTTGAAGGTAATAAAGTAAGTTAAGAGGCCAGGAGGGTGGTGATAAACTTAAGAGGAAAAAAAAAGAAATTTTGGGATAAAAATCACAAATTTAAGAGAAAAAACTCAGAAGTTTGTTATTTTTTTCATGTAACTTTGTGTGCAGTGAATCCATAAAAAACATCAAACTGAGTCATAAGAATCTGACAGCAGCACCTACAGTAAACTTAATAAAAGCACAAGCACCCTGTCAGCTGATGGCCAGCAGGCCAGCAGGAAGCTAATGCTTCTCAAGCAAGCAAATTCTGAACTGCTTTTGGCTATTTTTTACTCTTTTTTTTACATTAAAAAAAGCAACTTATCAAAACTATGAACCAGGCAGATATTATGACTCCACACTGTTTGACGTGTTCAGCTGATATGTGCCCACTTATGTCCTCTAGCTAAGCTAGGCTAAGTCATTCATTGCTGTATGTAAACAAGGTTAAAAAGATTTGGTGCTCTCCAGCTCGTTACCTTCTCATCATGCTGGAAGTGGAAAATCCCTCTCTGACTCCCTCCTCTCTCCTCCTGTGTGCAGAGCTGCACACATGAAGCAAATGAAGCTATGCATAACCAGTATACATTTGATAGCATATTATTCAATGAAATCTGACGGTGCTACCCTTAGCTCACACATAGTACATCATCCCCTAATCATAAATATGTGAGGACCAGCCAAGATGTCCTCATCATGCAGAAATGTCCTTTGATGGATGGATGGATGAACATTTGTGCACACACACGAATATACAGTAGGAAGACGCTTTAATAGTGCCAATTAAATTGGAATGAGCACACATCCTCCTATGAATACTGTAAATGCCATATGAATAATAAATTAACTGGCACTGTATGTGTGTGTGTGTGTGTGTGTGTGTGTGTGTGTTTGTGCGTGTTCAGTCCTATGATGAACGTTTCCCAGATTGCCTCTTTTCAGTCAGATCTCCCCGCTGGCAGCAGCAGCCGCTCGGTGCCTCGTTTCTCTGTGACGTGGCTTTGATCTGCAGGAAACAGACGCTGATGTTCTCTTTTATACACTTTATATTCAGATAATCTGTCGCTTATCCCTTTACATGAACGCCCGGCCTACAGCCAACACGTCAGGCTGTATGTTTAGGAAAAATAATTGATTTTTAGGGAAATATGTAGCACCACTTTAAGGTGAAAAATCCTGAAGGATGGCAGTATTGATCATTTGTGCTTAAAATACAACAAGTCACTCTAGTGGCTGTACCAGTAATGATCGTCATCTTTCAGCAGCTACAGTAGGTGGTGTTAAAGTATAAACTCTGCTACTCTACGTGATGCATGTGCCTAAAACCTAAAGGTGCAATGTGGAACTTTTTTCAGCGCTTTCTGTCGCCGCTGTCTGAAGATTGTAGTGTCATTTTAAAAAATGTTTTAAAATGAGACCACGAAAATAATTCATGAACCAGAGTGATCCTGTGTACTTTGAAGCCTGTGAGAGTATTTATTACTGCCACCAATGTAATGTTTATCGAATAATTATGACCTTCAACTAAACAAGTTCAGAACTTAAACATATAACCACAGTATTTATAAGAATATTGTAATGTATTTTTATAAATGAAATGAAATATTCACTCAAAGGTAACGATACAAACGGTTCAATGTGCCAGAATTAAATCCCCCTTCCACTTGAGCTATTTTGGCCAGCTGTGCCATTTAACTTCAATATTTTAATATGAAATAATCTCAAAATGTAGCAGCAGAAAATGTAAAAAAGAGTATAAATAAATATTCCACTATAGTAGATTTTCTACATATCAGACTAAAAAACAACAGTCCGCTTTGATGATGGATTTTGTTTTTCTGCTTTCCTGCAGAGCCTCATCTGCAGCACGTCTGTCGTGGTCCTGGGTTTTGACTCAGGTTTTTGAGTTCAGGACTTTGAACATTTTTGTTTTATATGATCAGCTTGGTCCTTAGTTTATTTACATTTTGACTTTCATGTCTTTTGAATCCCTATAGTTCCAGTTTCTGTTTGTATTAGAGTTCCTCCTCAGGGTTTGATTTCCTTTTGTTCATGAGTCTCTATGGTTTCTTAGTTCCAGGTGTTTGTTGAAGTATTTTCTTGTATTCTGTGCTCTTAGTTCCCATTCAGTTTTTAGTCTTGGTCACTGATTGTTATCTGTGAGCTTTTGTTCCCTTTGTGCTCCCTCCTGTGTCAAGTTTACCATATTCAGTATTTGTTATTTATTTTCTGATTTGATTTTGTTTAAACCTACCTCTCAGTTCATGTTTTGGAATTCCTTGGATTCAAGTTGTTCTCTTTTGTGGATTTTTGTTCATTGTGGACTTTGATTTCCTACCTTAATAAAAAGGTCAGTTTTACATTTGCCTGATTTGCCTGTGAGTCCTGCAATTGGGTGCTGGTTCTTGCTGACCCTTGACAGCGTCACCCTCCTTTTGCAAACCTCTGGACGGGGAAGGAGGCGACCCTGTTCCAGATCAACAGCAGAGTTTTGAGTTTGAGAGTCAACAAATATGTGAAAATGACCCGGATCTGTAACGTGTTTTAACTGCGGATGATGATCAGGTTAGGAATGATCTTCTCACTCAGGACTGCCGCTCTTTATCAGCCCCATCACAGCAGCTCATCCATCAGCTGCAAAGCCAGCAAACCCCGTGTGTAACATTTCTTCAGAGACCCCTTCATAGCGAGGCTTTCTAACTGCCGGATGTCGCAGACAGCAGCTCCGGTGCATAACTTCAGTTCAGAAGGAGCTGCAGATCTGACCTTTGCAGGGGATTCTCATGTCACCGATCAGGCATGTGGTTGAGACACAGTAGGAATATTTCTAGGATTTTTTTGAGTCTCCTTACGTCCTGAATCCTTTTAATTTCTCTCTTTTTTTGGTTACGCTGAAACAGATGTTTGGTGGCTCAATGAAAAGTTGGAATAGAACATCTGGATCAGGCCCAGAACAGTACCATCACTACGGTCACAGGGTGTTAGCTGAAAGTGAAAGTCAGTTTCTAATTTTACTGTTAGATTCTTTCAACATGCAGAGCTAAAAATCAGAGGGGAGGGGGTACATTTTTACCCCCACCAGGGATAAAAAATAATTTAGCAGAGGCAGGGACATGAGGAAGAATTTGATCATCTAAGCTAACTGTAGCGCCCCTGTTAAAACAAAAGAGTTGCCGGCTACCTCTCCTAGCATAATACTGTCCCGAGTGGATAGCGGGCTGATCGTGTAATTTAGCTAGCCACTTTTAAATTATTTTCTCAGCTACCAGTTTCATACAGCTAGCTAAGTTCGCACTAACTGGCTAACTGCAGTTTGCTGCTAACATTGTTGGTAGCGACAGTGTGGAAATGCTAGTTGGCTAGTTTGCTAAACTACTTTGTGTGCTAACGGGATTGATGAGACTAACTTGTATTATCATGTTGAACAGTATTGATTTTTATCAGTAAATCATGTCAGGGATGCAGTGGTTTAAATTCTGCAGTAAAATGACTGTTCTATAGTGGAAATGGTGTCTGTTTTGGAACTTTAAGTGGCTAATGGGATAATGGGAACACACCAATTTTGGTGCTTTTATCCACTTTTGAATTTTTATTGTTACAGCTATGTGCTACACTATAAATAAAGTATGTGAAAGGCTTATAATTTTCTCTAAAATGTGTGGCAAAACTAAGATTATTATAAAATGCATTGTTCACAAAGACTTTAAAGAATAAATCTGCTAATTACAAACAAAATATAAGTGCAGAAATAATATATCTAATCCTTCACTCACGTCTTTTCCTTGAGCTGTTTAATAAATTACTGCCACAACAGAATAATTTCTCTCTGCAGGTGAATTATTTATTAATCACGTTATCGGTGCTCCACACACTGCTGGCAAACGCACAACAGTCTATTATTAGCAGCTCATAAAATCAGTGCAGCTTCTATAAATAACCAGGAAGCACTTCAGTTTGTGTGGGTTTGTGTTACTCATGTTGTGAGCCCATAAATCTGTTAATGGAGTCACACTGTGGGGATGAAAACTGAGTCCTCTGAAGGGAAATCATTAAGTCCAGTGTCCTCTGAAGTGAGGGACTTGGCTGATTTGGGCTTAAACAAACAGATGGATGTTGAAAGAGAGAGGGAATATGAAAAGACATGAAAAACACAAGAACAAAGATTTGAAAGAGGGATGAGTTGTGAGAGAAAAGAAGAGGAACACTGTGAAGATACAAAGACAGAAAAAAACACAAAAACAAGTTGTTTTCCTCATCGCTCGTCTCATAAAGCCCAGTTTTGAACTTTTTGAAGGTCTCAGTGTTTTTCAATCAGATGTCGTGCTCTGAATTATACCCCAGTTTATTGTTCTTTTTAACATCATTAACATCATGTTTTATTCAGAAAGAAACTAGTAACTGAGACCATAAACTCATCAGGAAATTGTTCACTGAGCTCAGAGATGAAGTGAGAAGTAGGCTCATTTTCTCAGAGATTTCTTTTTACAGCCAGAGGAGTCGGCCCCTGCTGGAGATTAGAAGAATGCAGGTTCAAGGCACATTCACTTGTTTGCACCTTTTTATATACTGAGCATGTTGTTATATCTCCTTGTAATGTTTTCTTATTTTATTTTACTTATTTTGTTATTATAATGTGTTATTTTGCTGAACCAACCCCTGTAAAACAGGGTTAGGAACCACTGGACTGAAACTGGACTGATACTACTGCTAATAATAATAATAATAATAATAACTAGAACTAATAATTAAATTTATTGTAATTGCTTACTCACAGGGGCTGGATTTTCATCTTTTATAAACAGTCTACGGACAAACCTAAAGAGATTCCCATGAACCTCAGCTGAACTTTGTGTCCACCTGGTGAATTAGCTTTTAATTAGTAAATGTTTTCATCACAAAGGATTATGTCTGAGGGTGTAACATTATGTAATACGCGTGTGTGTGTGTGTGTGTGTGTGAGAGAGAGAGAGAGAGTTTTAGACCTTCAAGTGCTGTTTGAGTGGTTTTAGGCTCCAGGTTAGAGGTTAGAGTTTGGGCCCACAGATACATGTAGAGAACATGGAAAATGTCTGTGGAGCATCTCAGTCCAGCCCAGTGCTCTAAAACGACTACTGAACCAATCACTAAGAGGCAGGGTTATGCTGAGGAATCTCAAGGTGAGAGACTGCAATGCGTGTGTGCTGTTATTTATGTTGATTCCAATGTAATGTGTTTTATTAGTGATCTGTGCAGTGGTGCACATCAGGCAACTACCAAGATGCTCATATATATTTTCATTGCAACCTTGATCCTTGTTAATTGTCCAGTTTGTGGCTCTTTGCTTACTTTAATTAAGTCAGTGGGGTCTATAGAAAGAAATGTTGCCCACCTTTCATGTAGGACTATAGATGTGAATGTGTGGCCTCCTTAATTCACATCTTGATGATTACTCTTCCTAACTAGATGTGGTTTCTGTTTTCACATAAAGTCTTCAGTCCTTCAGTCTGGTGAAAACTGGGGATGTGTGTGACTATTTAACTAAACGATTAACTGTTGCCACCCTAACTAGTTGGCACCAGAAATACTAGCTGTCTACACTAATTATTCGTATTTGATTAATGTACAACACGAATTAACCGTTGGAGTGAAGATGTTATGAGGCCACCAGCCCTAGAAGTTGACAGGAAGTTGTAAAGAAGGTGGAAGGTCAGACTGATGAGAGCTGTGCTAAGCAGTGCTGTTCTGCAGTACTTTGATGTAGAAACTGAGCGGTTGTATGTCGTCTCTATCAGAGTAAACTGACTCGACCAGGACTGTGTACCCACGTTCTGCACAAGGTTGTCGACCATAGACAGTATCAAAGATGGATGTAGCCACCATGATGTCACCCATTGGTTATTGAAGTCCCTTTAAGAAGCCTTGATCCTGGTGTTTTGAAACCAGATGTGACGAGTGAGGGGTGGATCTGACTGTACAGCCCCATGCTTGTGACTTGTGATTGGCGGGTCATCAGTCAATGACTACTCCTGGATAATCCTTCTTTCTGACTCTTAGAATGATCATAATTTACACAGTGGACTTAATGTTTTATTTACTGTGACCCAAAATTAGCTGTTGAGCCCATAAAGTAATCAGGAAAGTGTTTACAGAGGTTACACAGAAAGGGAGTTGAGGGCTGTTTTTGTGTAGACTTCCATACAATCAGAAGTCTTTTTGCTCCACGTTTGCCCCTGGTGGCTATTAAAAAGAATGCAGGTTTAAGGCACTTCATCAACCCAGTCACGGGGGGGCCACAAGCCAGTGTATTCCTAGTGCCGGTCCCAAGCCCGGATAAATGGGGAGGGTTGCATCAGGAAGGGCATCCGGCATAAAATCTTTTCCAAATCAATCATGCGGATCATAAAGAACATGAATTCCATACCGGATCGGTTGGTCGGGGCCCAGGTTAACAACGACCGCCTCCAGTGCTGTTAGCCAACAAGGTGCCGGTGGAAACTGTGCTACTGTTGGCCAAAGACAAAGGAAGAGGAGAGGAGGAAGACGTGTTCGGAGGCAGAGAGAGAGAAGGGAAGGCAGGAGTGTGGAGGTGAGAATAGGGACTCTAAATGTAGGGACTATGACTGGTAAAGGGAGAGAGCTGGCTGATATGATGGAGAGAAGGAAGGTAGATATATTGTGTGTGCAGGAGACCAGGTGGAAGGGAAGCAAGGCCAGGAGCACTGGAGGTGGATTCAAGCTGTTCTACCATGGTGTAGATAGGAAGAGGAATGGAGTAGGGGTAATCTTGAAGGAAGAGTATGTGAATAGTGTTGTGGAGGTGAAGAGAGTGACAGACAGGATCATGAGTTTGAAGCTGAAAATCGAAGGGGTGATGTTGAATGTTGTCAGTGTGTATGCCCCACAGGTTGGATGTCAGTTAGAAGAGAAAGAGGAAT
>VVAS01064813.1:1598-20868 GCA_015103295.1 Ptychochromis oligacanthus
CAGAAAGCCTTTGTAATGTCCCCCCCCCCCCCCCCCCCCCCAAAAAAAAAAAAAAAAAAAAACATCATCATATTAATTTGTCCTTTGTTTTCTCAGATCTGGGAGTGTGCAGAATCACTGGACTGAAATCTACCACTTTGTTGAACATCTAGCTCATAAATTCATAAGGTAAAAAATGTATTATAATAAGCATCTGTGGGAAAGTATGTAACCAGAAATGACTACAGATTAACATTTTTCTCCTCTCTTTGTCCCAGCCCACAGTTGCGGATGTCCTTCATTGTGTTCTCCACTGAGGGACGGATTTTGATGAGGCTGACAGAAGACAGGTGGGTGCAGATCCCCCCAAAACTTGTTTTAATCCTTTGCTTTTCTATCATCCAGCTGAAAGGAATGAGTGTAATACCAGATTTGGACAGAGCTCACATACAGTTATGAGCATGATTTTTATGACCAAGAAGAGATTCCAGACAGATACTTTCCTTTGCTGTGATCTCAATACAGTGTTGCCAGTCTGGACAAATACTTAATCATATGGTGTTTGACATATTGTGGACAGTTTATGTGTCCAATCTTTTAATGTTTCAGTGCTTCCTGTAGATCTTATTCTACAAACGGCTCATTTCCTGTCTGTCTGTGTGAAAGAGTCTCGTGCCAACACACACCAATACTATTTCAGTTTATTCATCTGTAACACATTGCTTGTATTTTCTAAAAATGCTGACCTGATGGAAGCTATTATCCTGTTACCACGCCTCAGAGTATCTGGTTTTTATGCAAAACTATGTTCACAAATGAATCTGACAAAATAAATATTTCAGTTAGATTAGGTTATCAACCATTTGGATACCCTTGTCTTCTGTATGTCTGCTCAGAGAACGCATTCGAAAAGGACTGGAGGAGCTTGAGTTGGTTCGACCAGGAGGAGACACGTTCATGCATTTGGGCATCCTGAGGGTGAGCAAACTGCAAGCTGGCACCTGCTTCATCTCTGCTCTGGCTGCAGTACAGACACCAGACAGTTCAGAGTGCTAAATGACTGATATGTTAGAGCTGGGAGGAGTTCCTTGCTACCGGGCTGATGCACTGTTTTAATCGATCTTTTCTTTTTTTCACAGGCCAGTGAGCAGATATACCACGGAAACATAGAAGGTGTGTTTTACTCATCTTTGTAGTGCACTGCAGATTTTTCAAGTGTGGCATTTGCCAGAACCTATGAATGTATGAATGTTTTGTCTGTTTCTGTGGGTTATTACAGCACTGGGTGTTCCCAACTTGGAGGACAGGGGGTCAAGGAGGTCACAAGATAATTAGAGTCTGGGAAAAAAACAAAAAAAACAACAACAAAAAACACTGTAACATAATACTCCTTCATGAAATTGCTTTTTTAATTTTAATTAATTTTTTTTAATTTTAATTTTTAAAAAATTATGCTGTTACTGGTTCAGACCTAAAAACTACAAACATTAAACAACTTGACAAAGCAGAACAACCTTCAGTGAAGGTCTTTGATTTTTTTTATGTGTGTCAGGAGCCAAAAGCAATGGCTTTAGTTATGGTTTACATTTGTTCTTTGACTTGGGACTACCTTTAGGAGGCCTTCAGGTGTATGTGGTTTGATTTAGATTGAACAAGATGCGCTATTACAACTATTAAGTTTTGCATCATGTAACTACAAAATGTTGGTACACTTAGCTGCAGCAGCGGTGACTATATTTATATTATACTTTTTGATTGCAGGTTATCGCGCAGCCAGTGTTATCATAGCTCTGACTGATGGAGAGTTACATGAAGATCTTTTCTACTACGCTGAGAGGGAGGTGAGAGGAAAAAAGAAAATAGGTCACACAAATTATAACCAGGTGACCAGATCAAACGCTGCCACTCTATACATCATCACTTTGAGCCTCATATTTTAGTCAGAAAATGGGGTCAGAGCATCTGTCAGTTTTATACATCAGAGCCCAGCCATTCTCCTCACATCTGCTCTGGCCTCTAATAATTTATCTGCTCCTCTGACCACTCAGATTTTGCAGGTGAAGGTGTGTGAAAGCCATGGGCTTTAACCAGTTTTAAGTGGCTTCAGATACATGTTGACAGCAGGGATGAAGTGGGGCTGATGTTCCTGGAAATGTCTTTCCAGGAAGCTGTGGGATGTCTTAGGTTGCTGCTCATTGTCAACACCAAAAACTACACATTACTTGGAAATGTGGCTTGTGTGTTCTGTTTGGCGATTGGGCATCTGGGGGACATTTTGATGGTTATATCATGCCTGATTAATGTTGTTTGGTGGAATGATGATGTTGCCTAACTTCTTTTAAAGACTTTTCCAAGGCCAGACAAACACAAGCCTTTTTTGGTTTTGTTGTGGATGATGTTGTGAAACACAGAGGTGTAATTGAACCCAGGTGTTGAGCCTCTTCCTGTTTTTGCTGTAAATCTGTGTGTGTACCTGACAGGCCAACCGCTCCCGAAGTCTGGGTGCCTCAGTTTACTGCGTAGGGGTGAAGGACTTCAATGAGACGCAGGTGTGTGTGTTTTTAAGTTTTAGTCTGAACCTTACTGTCTTATGACACCTGAGCTTCAGAGCGAAATGGATAGCAATGTTATAAAATCTAAGCTTTATAAATCAAAACTGTATTTTGACACTGAAACCAGTGTTTTTAAGGAGTCAAGTGCTTCACATTACTTAAAGTCATAACAGTACATAATTTAAACACTCTGTCACTGTCTCTGTTCATAGACAACTGAAGCAAACGTATTCTACTGAGTTAAGTATTCCAACAAAGACATGAAATGTGTTTTAATTTATACAGCTTCATCCAAGTGTTTGGTTTCCTAATTAGTGCAACATGTCAAGTGAAGAAGACTTTTTTCCCTTCTTTGTGTAGTGTTTAAACTGTTTTATTTTTAGCTCTAACGCAAGGAAATTGCGTAATTTTGTTAATCTGGGCCACTGGACAATGACTGAATAGTGGTTTTGGACAAGTAAGTGATTGCAATAATTTGTTTTCTCTCTAGCTGGCAAAGATTGCTGATAGCAAAGACCACGTTTTCCCTGTAAATGATGGATTTGAGGCGTTGCAGGGAGTCATCGATTCGGTAAGCATTTCAGTTCTACATGTTTACTTCACACTGATGCTGATTATCTGCTCAACATCTGTGTCGCAATAATGGCAGTTATGCCCAGGAATTATAGAGAGTCCAAGGAAATCTTATTTCTTTAATGGGCTTTATATAATCTCTCTCAAAACCTCCACTTTAACACCCTGATCAAATAACATGCAGGAAACAAGTCCCTCTGGAGAGAGACAGAAGTCCAGGAAAACCTGCTGTGACTTTCCTGCTTTTGATCAGTACAACTGACAAACACGATCAAAGTATGTACCGTATCTCTTAAGACTGGCCTCAGTGTTTTCCGATAGAATGCTAGGTTGAAAAATGAAAATCAGGTTGTCGTGAAAGTGCTGATGTCACTGGGATATGAGGTTTGTTGAGCAGAGATAAGGGCCAGACAGCTGACTGACATCTGGAGCAGATTAACAGTGAGCTGAAAACAGCTGCTTCTCACTCATGTGAATGAGGCAGTTGGTCATGAACCAGTCTTCTTTACCTTCAGGGTTACAGTGGATATGTTCCTTGAGAGCAACAAATACATAATACAGTACCAGCAGAATACAAATGGGAGTAAATAAAAGCAAAATACAATTTGCGAAAGGTTAACAAGGACATAAAGGTTGACTGTTGCTCAAATGGGAAAAAAACAGATTACCATGAGAGAAAGATATTCAGTGGAAGAAAAAAAAAAACCATGATGCTTTTTTCAATGTGTCCTCAGATCCTGAAGAAGTCCTGTATCGAGATCCTGGCAGCAGAACCATCTAGTATCTGTGCAGGAGGTAAGATTTAACTCCAGTTCACCTTCCTCAGGCCACTCAATGAACGAAATAAGACAATAACACCTTTTAACTGAAGTGGCCTCATTTTCATTAGACACTGGCCCTATCATTACAAGTGTCAAAGACTCAACTCTTGTATGCATAAAGCTAAAAACAAAGCAACGTCTGTCACCTTTTGCTCAAATATATATTTTTCTTCTGATTGTGTTTAAAATCTAGTATGCTGAAAAATCTTGATGTGGTAACTTTTCCATTTGCCAAATATGCAAATATGTCATTGTCAGGCAATGGATTTAGCATGTAGTCATACACAGGTTTTTTTTTTCTAGACTGCATGTACTTGTCAGGATGGCATGTGTTGGGTTTGTGTTAATACTTCAATGAAAGATCTACTTTATGCTAACCATTCAAAAATATTTTTGACAAAAAGCTCTCTCTAAGGCATTTCAGGATGTAACAAGGCAATACTGGTTGTTTTCAGCATTGCATGGATGTTGCATGTATTTTCATGGGGGTGTGGAGCTGGGGATCACTTTGGATCAAAGGGGTGGAAAATAACCAAATTTATCTTAACAGTTTTTTTTGTACTTGGGGTGGCATAATGTGTTTTGCTTTGCCTTGCCAGAATCCTTCCAGGTGGTGGTGAGAGGAAGTGGATTCCTTCATGCCCGAAATGTTGACAAAGTCCTGTGCAGCTTTCGGATCAACGACACCCTAACTAAGAGTAAGTGAAGCATCGCTTGTCATCATGAAAGGGTGTTGCCCCTGCTTCACTGCATGAGCTGTTTCTGTGTTTCAACAAATTACCATAGCAGATCATGCTGTTAACTTACGATAAAAACAACTGAAATACACAGTTGAGTAAGCAGGCCATTGTGAAATTCATCTAAATTACACCATTACACCTGGCTGAGTTTCCCAAAAGTCAAACACCAAGGGGGCCACACAGCTTGAATCTTCTGTGATCAAACTAGCAGCCATGCTTTATTTATGCATTTTCTAAACACATGGTATAATTTTTACAGTCTGGAAAAAAGCCAAAAACAAGAGATTAAGGAAAAGCTTTAACATGCACAAAGCAGAGCAAGAAAACAAGCCTTTAGGGATACAGCCAGTTCCCCCATGGTCTTTACAAGTAGCTTACTGTAATAGCTGTGAAAGCTACTTCCTACTACACATGCCACTGCAGCTGCGGGACGTGATCTAATTACAAATTACAAACCAAGACATTCACCAGCATTTACACACAAGTGAGGATCATTAGCAGACATGTTTCTTTTTAACCCAGTGCCTCAGTGGATCAAATTTGGAAAACGTTTCAATCCATGTGGTCTATTTAGATGTATACTACCATGACAGCTGACCATCTTTTCTACTTTCTTTTGTTTTTAACTGTATAAATCCATGAAAGGACACATGTAATGTGTACAGTTCACTGTGATGATTTTCTGGCACCTGGCATTTTAAATACTAAATGTTTCTGGATATTATCCAACTTCCTGCAAACTGCTGACATGGAAGCAATTTGAGTAAAATTATCTCCTCATGTCAATCCCATTATACTTTGTTTACTGTACATCAGTGGCAAACTTTAAATGAAAATAATTAGACCATGGTTAGCTCTCCCAGAGACAAATATATCATTGTCTATAAGGAAAACCATTGTTTTAGTAATATGTGCTCTCACTGACTCCTGCTCTCTAACCCTCTGCATACTTTGCAAGTATGGTAAAATGTTTAAAAGGAAAGCGGCAACATGCAACTACATGTGTTAAGCAGATGAATCCATGTTTGAGTTTGTATCTCCAGGAAAAAGTAGCAGCAAATATAGGCAGGCGTGCAGGGATTTGGCAGGTCCTGTCCTGAGCTATTCATTGTTTTTGTGACAGATGTTGCACTGGACAACTGTGTGAACAGTGAAAGGAGAAACTTGAAGAAATTCATTTTTTTTCTTTTATTGTTAACACAGTTAGATGAAGAGATCCATACGAGTCTCATGTCTGTTTGATAAATATAAAGCTGCAGCCAGGCTGCCACCTAAAAGATCATTTAGAGCTGACAGTTTAAACCAAAAAAAAAAGAAGTTGTTACCTTTGGACAGAGTCAGGTTAGTTGTTTCCTCTGGCTTATTATGTTTAAGCTAAACTAATCTGACCACCTCCTGGTTTTACAAGTATGAGTATCTTATTCATGGCAAGATGGCAAGAAAGGTATTTTCCCCAAAAGTGAACTGAAGGGCCTTGAAATTACCAGGATTTCTGCATTGATCACTCATAAAATGTGGTCTGATCTTCATCTAAGTTACAGTTATAGACAAAGCCAGTCTGACTAAACTAATAAGACACAAACAGTTGCATGTTTCATGTCTTTATTGAGCACACCGAATAATCACTCATAGTGCAGGCTGGGAAAAAAAGTTTTTTTTTTTTTTTGGCAACTTCAGGTAATGAAACATACTACCATTTTCCAGAAATCCACTGTATATGACCTAGTTTACATTATTGCACAGGACTTGACTAATCTCTCAAAATCTGCCCTGTTCTTAAGCAATAATTATTCAGAATAATTTAGTGGTTGAAGCTGAACTTTACTCATCTGTCTACACCTCCCAGTAAAACATGACCTCTCTCTGAGCTTGGGGCGTAAACAGTCTAATAAACCATCATGACATGGACTTTGGATGTTTGCCACAATCTTTAATCCTCAAGGGATTGAAATTGTGGAAATCTTCAGTTGCAGTAAATCATGCTCAATCAGCTCTTAACGGGACAAAGTCTGTCCTTTGCTTTGATGGCATAAGGCTACTCTGAGTGCAAGCTGGGTGCAGAGCTGAACTCTGACATCTGACCCAATTCGTACTGGCGTGGAGCTGTTTTTGGCCGCACTGACTCCCCCTTTCCCTCCCCTCGATCCTCCATTGTGTTTTCAGAGAAGAGCAGCCGCTTGTGTTGATTTCCTCAGTTCTGGGGTATGCTCTCCGCTTGCCAGGATAAGCAGACAGGCGATGATGCTTGTTGGAGCCACTTTTCTGACAGCCAGCTGGACAAGGAGAGGTCCTACATTTCGCCTAAAAAACAAAAACTGTGGTGAAATTGTTTGTATTGGCATTCCTGAGTGGGATACAGATGCCTTCAGATGGAAGGCGACAAAGCGCTTGTTTTGTAGACACAGTCCTCTTAGATTGTTCATTAATCAAGTTACAGTGAAAGATTTGACATCATTTGACTTCTGTAAACAAATGCATTGTTTCCCCTTATATTGTCAGATATTTATTTAATTAAAATTGGCTCATGTCTCATTAATCAATCAGTAAATTAATTTTACTGCAATCAGGCTCACAATGACATAATAAAAAGAGAAAATCTGATTCAGGAGCTGTTGGTGCTGGTGAACGCTACTCACACAGCCAGTCCGGAAAGTTTGGCTCATGCTTTTGCTGTTTTTCATGACCTTTTTCCCTCTGCTTCTCCAGTGGTGAAGCCTTTGGTTGTGGAAGATACATATCTTCTCTGCCCTGCACCAGTGCTTCAAGAAGAGGGGATGTAAGTCGTATAATTAATTTAAATAGATATGAGGTTTCACATGAAACCTTCTGCTCTGTTTTTCAAGGTTAAGAGACAGCTGAGATATTTTTCTTTTTCTTTGCCAGGGCAGCAAATCTTTATGTCAGCATGAACGAAGGTCTCAGTTTCATCTCTAGTTCGGTCACAATTACCACTGTGAGCTGTGTGAGTACAATATGATATAGCAGCTTTTGCCCTGTAGGAGGGGCTTGGAACAGCACAACGTTGAGGTAGAGACTGCAAGGAAGATAAAACCAAAAGCACCTCCTACAAAAGTGGTTTACATCCAGTGCTCTTCATGTTCACACAGTCTGTGCTGACGTGTCTGTCTCTGTTACAGTCTGATGGGACCATCCTGGCCATAGCTCTGCTCATCCTAATGCTGCTCCTGGTCTTGGCTCTCCTCTGGTGGTTCTGGCCTCTGTGCTGCACTGTGGTCAGTTCTCTGAAGCAAAAAATGCAATAAAAAAAAAATCACTCATGCTGCTTTACAGATTGCTTTTGGTCTACTCTTTCTTAGATTTTAAACAGCTTCATAGACTTTTAGAATGGAGGAATGTTGCTTGCAGGCTATCAGACAGAGAGAAGTGTCTTGCTTTATACCTGTCTTAGCTAATACCACTAAGGAATCCTAGACAATATGGTGAGAAGATTGGAGTCCATGAGTCAATATTTCTCTTTTGGATACTTGCACCTTTTGAAAAGAAAAAAGAAAATCTATGCACACTACCCAGTGCACCTGAGTAAGTGAAGTCCACTGAAGGAAGATGCAGCTGTAAAACAACAAGAGGAACGATGAGAGCACACTGTCTCACTTATTACTTAAACAATTGCTAGACTTTACAAAATTTCAGTCTGTACATGAGATAGCTTTGTTTTAGTGCACAGTCAGAAAAGGTTAAACAGGTGTTAAGTAATTGCTCTTAAAATTATTTGTCTTTCCAGAGGTCACAGCAGATGACCTCCAAGTTAGTATATTCACTTAAAGAGCTATGACTTAGCAGATTTTTCCATCAATAATAGCTTTATGTGATTTGCTGTGGGGTGGAAACCAAAGCTTGTATAGCCTGATTGTTTTGGTTGATATCTTTGTCACTATGATGTTTTTAGCAGAAGGATAACTCACCTGAAGTAAAGAGTTTCATAAAAGTTTCTATGAAAGCCATCTGCTCTGGATACAGTAAAAAAGAGGAAATTCTCTTTGAGAACACACATTTGTTGTATTATTTAGACGGTGGCCAAACTGCCAGCATCCCAATATATCAACAAACTCTCTTGCTACCACCTGCCCTCTGTATGTCGCCTTTCAAATAATCAAGAGCGTGGTGTCTCTTTAAAATCCACTCCAATGTTTCCAGAGCTGGAAACAGGAAATCTGAGAACTGCCAGCGAGAGATGTCAACTTTTACAACATGGCTTTCACTCCCTTCACTCTTTTCTGTTCTTCTCAATTTGCTTGCAAATTCAAGTCTGTGCAGCAAGTGTGTTTAGGAAAAACGACAGTAGGTTACCATGGGGAGTCATTCTTTTTGTTCCAGGATTTGGAGAAGCGTGCAGGAAAAATCACAAATAAGAATCAGAGTGACTTAATTTGCCAAATGCATTTAGTGTAGAAGAAACTGTCTTTATTGCCCTGGTGTAAAAAACACTGACAGCTCATGTGGTGACATCTAATAAGGCAAAAGGTTGCAAGAGGATAGCACAGCAAGACATACAGTAGATTAAAGTGTACATTGTAACACTATTGCACATTGTGTGCATTCATCCAGTGTTTGAGTTGTACAACAATACACTAGTTGGATAAGTTGTTTTTTTCCTATTTATCTAATGCTAACTAAAGTATAAATACTACAGAAAATTATCCATAAATGTAAGAGGCCATAATGTGGTATTTATGAGCTTGTTACTCTTCTCTTGTCTTAACCAGCAAACTCAGGCCAAAAAATCTGGATAGCAGATTTCTAGGTCAGTACATTGCTCTTGTAAGTTGTAGAAACTAAGAGGAAAAACATTTCTCAGCCATTTGTTGTTGTGTAGCCAAGACATTGTGCATAAAGCGCACATTGTTCTGACATGTAGATCACAACATAAAAAAAAACAACAAAAAAACAAAACATTTTCGAACATGTCTCTGTGACTTCTGTTGTCTCCTAATGTATAAAAACGCTCTCTATCTTTTTCCTCTCACACAGTCTCTCTTTTTTTTTCCACCTACAGATCATCCATGAACCACCACCACCACCTGTGGAGGATAGTTCGGTAGGAGCTTCACAGTCTCTTATCTGTTTTTAATGACTCAAAAAAAGTGCTTATGATTTAAGGTTTTGACAGCTGGCAGTGTTTAGGTTGTGTAATTGTTATGTTTGCTCTGACAGTTTAAACCTCAGTGACCATGTGGCATCACTCACTCCCTGGCTTCAAACTTTTGTCACTTAGTTTGTAATTCATATGATGGGAGTTAACGCCCTCTTAGAACAATGAAATACTTTTACAGTTTTCCCACTCTTTCTCCTGTGTTAAAGAGAACTGCTTTTGTGTCCAAGATTTAAATTTATGTTTTTTCAAATTGTAGCTCTTCAGACCGTCAGTGAATAGCACACAAAATAAAAGTTACTAATAACATAATTTCACATTAGTTTTAAGAAGAAAGTGGTCCAGACGACTTGATTAAAATACATTATGATGTCCCCAAAACACAATGCAGCAATTGTGAGACATATCAGGCTGCATTTATTTACACCAAATTAAACTGAAAATTAGGATGAACTGCTGAAATTAACCTCCACTGACAACCACAGCCTCAAAGACAGCTTTCATTATGACATCCTGGTAGGATACGAGTCAGACAGGGTGTATTAAAGAGCTGAAACATCACAAGATTGGCTAGTGGGCTTTTTAATTTCCTTTGATCTGACAAACCAAAGCTGAGGGGACATAACGACAGCTCAGGATTGGGGAGGAAAGACAGAGAAGTATTTACTCCAGTTTGCCTGGTAACAAATAAGAGGGCATTTATGTGTATCAGGTTTTCATTTCCTATGTATACAGTTATTTAAAAACAGTTTGAAAAATCCCTTTCATTTAGCAATAACTAAATAAAAACCTACATCCTGTTGCTCTCCTGTAGGATGATGAGGACTTTGAAGCCCCCAAGAAGAAATGGCCAACTGTAGATGCTTCCTACTATGGAGGAAGAGGAGTAGGGGGAATCAAAAGGATGGAGGTGAGTTAATACCTATCATTGAAGTAAGCTGAGGGTCTTGAAAGTTGTGTGCTAAGATGTAACATGTTTATGATTAAGGTTTTATGAAGACCAACCTGTTATTAAGGACCAAACACTTCCAGAAATTTTAAATAGCACGAAAGCTCTCAGGAGGCATGGTGGTGTGGTGGTTAGCACCATCACCTCATAGCAAGAAGGTCCTGGGTTCGAATCCACCGGCCTGCTGGGGCCTTTCTGTGTAGAGTTTGTATGTTCTGTGTGAGTTCTCTCTGTGTACTAGGTGTTAGGTTGATTGGTGATTCTAAATTGGTTGTACGTGTGAATGTGAGCATGAATGGTTTTTTGTAGCCCTGCGATAGACTGGCGATCTGTCCAGGGTGTACCCCTATGACAGCTGGGATAGGCTCCAGCCCAACTGTGACCCTGAATTGGATAAGCTGAAGAAATTAGATGGATCTCAGTGAAATCACTTAACTCAACATTTGCTAGTGATATAAAACATTAGAGGTGGTGTGTGGCAGCACCAGTTACTGACTGTCCGTACTCTCCACTGTTAGGTTCGCTGGGGTGAAAAAGGCTCTACTGAAGAAGGAGCAAAGCTGGAAAAGGCTAAAAATGCCAAAGTGAAGATGCCTGAGCAGGAGTATGTGCCACCTCCCACTCGGGTTCTTAACAATGGCATGCAGAAACCTCTGGCGCCACGCAAGTGGTACTCGCCCATCAAGGTAAGAGAGCGAGCAGGCCTTCGGATGCATTGTTGACAATAAGGGTAACACTTGCTTAGTCATTGAAGAATGAGTGGGGAATCAATCAGGAATGACCACTAAATAGGAACTACTGAGTAACTCAGTATGATGCTTCATTTTACTTAAGGGAATGGATAAACAGTACAGTAGGTAATAGTGAAGTAATGCTGTAGTAATGAGGAACTACTTAGCATGATGTTTTGCTTCTTGAGGCAACACAAAACCAGTGAGTAGTTACTGCTTTGTGCCTTTCATTTTTGAATAGTTATTTGGGAAAGACTCATTAAGAAAGTGGAGATAATTAATGGACTAATTATTACCTAGTTATTCACTATCTTTCAGATGGTTTTCAGTAAACATTATCTACTATAAAGTTCTGGGTCAGATGTGATCATGGGAGTAATAAAGAACAACTGAGGAACTATCACTATCCTGCTGATTCATTTCTCAAAAGTGTTACCTAAACATCTTAAGATGGCAAATAAACAGGATTTGACTTTCAGCTGCTCCACATAAAAACAAGTAAATGAGAATTTGAGATGTATTTTTTTAAGAAGTATTAGGAGGCATTAGAAGTGTGTGAACCAAGATTTTTTAATAGCTCTGCTGGGGCACATGCTGCATATAACACAGCATCCGCCACAAATTACTTCATGCTAATCTGACTGAGGATATATAAGTAAGAGTATAATGTTTTAGTGAAAGTAGCATGAGATGTGTTAAGGTAATAATGCTTAGGTAACTATTGGCACAGAGCCCCATTCCTATAGGGCCAGCATGGGGTTAAAGGAGTCATTCTGAAGCCTTCCCAATCAGCGGGGGATTGCTAATAGAAACCAGACTCCTGTTGGACTGACCTCCAGGGAGAAGGGCTGCACAGCCAGGAGTTTTTGTGAGGAAAAACAGCTGCATTTTTCTGCTCTTATCCTCAAACTATTTGCTGTGTTTAAAAACGATGAAGAGTCAATTTACAGTGAACTGAAACCATTTGAGTTTGTCACTTTGAGATAGCTGGAGGAATAAAATACTACATTAAATCGCAGTTTGTGTGAAGAAGAAGACAAAAAAGGGTTGGTACCATAAACCTATTTTTGTAGAAGGTAAAAAATATGCTTCCTCAAGAATTTTAGATTTCTGCAAAACATTTTGGTCTCTTCTCTGTTTCCATAGAGCAAACTGGATGCATTGTGGGTGCTTTTAAGAAAAGGCTATGACCGTGTGTCTGTAATGAGACCTCATCCAGGTGACAAGGTAAGAAAAACATCAAAACTGCACTGGTAGGCACTGAGCATGCATCATAAATCATTCTGCATTTCACGAACTGACGTAAGGCTTGGCTGTGCATTAGTGTTTGGCAAGTGAAAATTAGCATTTGGGACGATTCTTCTGTAAGTGAAAATGTTGAGAAAATGGACCAGCTGTAAGCAATGAAGTGTGCACAGTGAGACCCCTGGGAAAACTTGAGGTGGGATGGGATTTAGACTGCAGCCTTCGGCTACAGTGCACTGCAACATAAAGACGTCTGGTGAAGTTATTATAAAAAAAGGAAATGAAATTCCTCAAAGGCCAGCTGTAGTGAGGGTGGGGTGGGGTGACAGTGCAATGACCACTGTTGGCAGCTGCCATGAAGTCAGAGACTGTGGAGTCTACATGTGGTGAAAAATGGGTCTGAGGGAATTATGTGTCTCACCATAAAAATCTCACCATAAGCATTTATGTAATGATTCATATTTCTTTGAGTAAGACTGTTGATCTAAGACCATTACCCTCACAGTGTGAAAAGACATTTCTAAAACCAAACTCTTATTTTGGCAATTGTACATTTAAACAAGACATTTAGACATCTTCTAGAGTTTTCTATATTGCTCCTCTGTTTTGTGTAGCACATTGCACACTGAGCAAGTTTCAGATGTGAAACTACAAACAACCCAGACAGGAACATCTGCTGCTAAAAAGATAGGCCTTTAAATAACATTCTAGGGAGGAGCTGCTCCTGTTGTTTTCATAGAGCTGTATAGGGTGACGCACTGCTGTGTTGAAACTCACAGCTGAATTTTGAAGATGAGAGTGTGCTTAAGTGATGGGAGCATAACCTCAAGCATTGATGCTGTTGGGAAGAAATATTAGCAGTCCACTTTTCTAGGATAAATGGGTTTTATTTGAAACTTCTTGTTAGAATACCAGTTAGAGTATGTGAGGCCTATACTGTGAAAGCATGTATTAAATATACATATACATGAACTGTATATCTGTATTGGTATGTATATGCTTGTATATGCATTTTATACACTCACTGACCAATTTGTTAGGTATACCTCTTCAGTTGCTCATTAATGCAAATATCTAATCAGCCAATCACATGGAAGCAACTCAATGCATTTAGGCATAGAGACATGGTAAAGATGACCTGCTGAAGTTCAGCAGCAGAATGGGGAAGAAATGTGATTTAAGTGACTTTGAACTTGTCCCTGTTGATGCCAGATGGGCTCGTTTATTTCAGAAACTGCTGATCTGCTGGGATTTTCCCACACAACAATCTCTAGGGTTTACAGAGATGAAAAAGAGAAAATATCCAGTGAGCAGCAGTTCTCTGGGTGAAAATGCCTTGTTGATGCCAGAGGTCAGAGGAAAATGGGCAGACTGCTTCAAGCTGACAGGAAGGCAACAGTAACTCAAATAGTCCCTTGTTACAACCAGGGTATGCAGAAGGGCATCTCTGAATGAACAACATGTTGAACCTTGAAGCAGATGGGCTACAGTGGCAGAAGACCACACTGGGTACCACTCCTGTGAGCTAAGAACAGGGAACTGAGGCTACAATTCACATGGGCTCACTGGACAATAGAAGATTGGAAAAACGTTGCCTGGTCTGATGAGTCTCGATTTCTGCTGCAACATTTGGATGTTAAAGTCAGAATTTGATGTGGACAACATGAAAGCATGGATCCATCCTGCCTTGTACCAACAGTTCAGGTTGCTGGTGGTGGTGTTATGGTGTAGGAGATATTTTCTTGGCACACTTGGGGCCCCTTATCAGTTAAGCATCATTTAAACCCTACAGCCTACCTGAGTAGGAATGAGGAATGTTTCCGGTGCCTTGTTGAATCTATGCCATGAAGAATTAAGGCAGTTCTGAAGGCAAAACGGGATCCTAACCGGTACTAGCAAGGTGTACCTAACAAAGTGGCTAGTGAGTGTACTGGGTATATAATAATACTAAACTGGTTACACCAAGCAAAATCCTGGTGTTGGTACCTTCTGTTGTTACAATAAAAAAAATAAATAAATAAAGGTTTTGCTATGGAATAAGCTTTGGTATCTTTAGCCTGATCTATGATTTATTAATTGGCCAGCAAGGGCGCTTCATCTTCATCAGTGCAGTTATGCAGGATTCACTTGCAATGCACTGGCAGTCCAGCAATGTGCTCATGTTATGTAGATGAGGATGGAAAATTAAATTTGAGGACCTACAACAGACTAATCAGGATTTAAGATAAACCATTCTTTAAAGCATTTCTTAGCCTCCTTTGTTGTATTTTTTGTTTCAAAATGAGCCACATGTGGGTAAAAAGTCTGATATGTAGGTGGGACAGTTTAGCAACCAGGCTTATTTTCTACAGAGTCATGGTGTTGTAATACATGCACAATGTGGTTTTATACCATATGAACTACCCTAATTAGTTGTGAGATGTTCCACCAGGTGTTTTACAACTTTTTTATTCTTTTGCTGTCCCTGTCCCAACCTTTTTTAAACTTGTTGCAGGCATTAAATTCAAAATAAGCATACATGTTGTCTTTGTACTTTTTCTATTAAATATCACATTTTAATTATTTGCAAATGATTTGATTCTACCTTTATGGATGTTTTAAACAGCATCCCAACTCTCTGAGAAACAGATTGTATGAGTGCATCTTCCTCACTATAAAAGCTTTTCATTAGTTCACTGGAAAGAACACTTGGTTGTAGTTTCTGAGCAGTAAACAAGCTTGTTCTGATTTCATAACTTGCCCTAAACGAATGCAGCGGTGGGAAGGAGGAGGCCAGCTGATCCACTGGCTGCTGGAGAAAAACCCTGTTACGCGTCACTTTTCTGATTTTTAAAGACTGGTGTCTTTTTAATGATTTACAAAAAAAAAAAAAAAGTCAGAGCTATCGCATATTTTCAGTACCGACCGACTGTGAATTTAGCTAAAACTATGACACAGTGCAGGAGCCTAAGAAACATTAGGATCCATAATATACAGTGTAACATGAACTGTATAACATGCAACTTTGGCATGTTTCTTTTTTCTCAAAAGTCATTTTCCCCAGTGCTAAATGAGACACACGTTCCTTATCAGTCCGTTGCAACTCCTTCGTCCACTGAGTGCAGCTGCTCCAAGGGTGTAACTTGTTTCTGGAATATGATGATGATGATCTGTATCGGTCTTGAATGACCTCACTCAACTTGGACAGGGGAAAAATGGTGGCAGGTTAATTTGTCCAGTTTGCATAGTTTTCCAAAACTTAAGCTGGGACTGAGAATTGCGGCACATTTTTAAGGTTTGTTGACATTAAAAACACGGATCATGGAGCTGTGCGCGAACAATAGGAAAAGGCTTTGGTAAGTGAGAGTCACAGTTCATCCACACCATGCAGTTACAGACAGAAAGATACAAACTGCATCTTAGACTCAGCTGTCAGATCAGGAAAGTGTGTGTTTTGTCAAAGGAAGTTCAGAAAAGTAGAAGCATTTGTTTTCCAATTGCCAGATTCTGAAATTAATGTTTGATCAGGGGCATAAAAAAAAACAAGAGTAACAATTATATAAAAAATGTAAGACAGACAGAGTTTATACACTAAGGCTACAACAGTATGCCATACAGTATATACTGTAGAAATATAACATTACTTCCACTGGATGTCAGTAATTCATGGATATATGAAATTTAGCTTCAAAAAATGCAAGTGGATAGTGGATAGAAAATGCAGGTGGATAGCTAATTAGCTACCAGACTGAGCCACACACTGTAAATAAAAGATGGACAAAGCAACAGTGAAGTCACCTGCTGGTTTTTGGACTCCTGTTTTGGAGTCTTGAGTTTAGCGTTTTGGCTTTGCCATCTTGGTGTTTTGAAATGTTGTATTAAATTAGACTTTAAACTAGTGACTGAGACAGGAAACTTGTTAATAAAGTGTTTACTGAGGTCGTAGGTCAAGTAAGTAGTAATGTCATCACAATCTGAATTCTTTTTACAACCATAGGATTTGCCCCCTGCTGGACTGTCGGAAGAAAGCAGGTTTTAGAGGAACTTTTGCATGAGCCTCACTTTTCAAACCCAGAGACCAGTTCCATCTTCTATATACAGGCTATGATGTGAACCAGACTTTTTCCTGTCTGTCATTATATCTGAATATCTGAATTTTTAGTGTGTGTGTTTTTGCACCCACCAAACAATTAATGGAAAACAGGTGACATTTGCTACTTTCTACTAACAAAATCTCCTCTCTGTTTAATTTTTTAGGGCAGATGCATGAACTTCACTCGCGTAAAATCCCCTCCTAGCTACCCACACTTCAACAATCACCCATCTCCTATCTACAACCCTCCCAGTAGGAATCCACCTCCACCCCAGGGCACCCTTCCACCGACTCCCAGCACTCCTCTAGAATTTTCCTTCTCGCTGCCTCCAACACCTTCACCCATTTCCATTACTCCTCCCCCTTACACACCACCTCCCAACCGGGCTCTTCCTCCAACCACCTTGCAAATACCTGCCCCACCAGTGCTCCCACCCACCCCTCCACCCTGTGCTTCCCCAGCCAGCTCCCTGCCTCCTCCTCCTCAGGGACCCGCTCCTGGGAGAGCCCCTCCTCCTGCCCGCCCACCACCTCGCCCTGGCCTGTAGAGCTCTGGCAGAAGACAGGAGAATGTCACACAAGATTGAAAAAGGCAATTCAGTGTCCCACCAGCACATAACCATCTTTGATTGTAACTGCGAGCGAGGTACAATGAGGTGCCACGCTCAGCGGGCTGTGGCCTTTCAGACTTGTGACAAGGAGCAGTGAGGACTTGTTTTCAGCTATTTGTCTACAGTGACTTTTGTACACATCTAGCTCAACAGTGCAATTGCTTGGATGCTTGAATTACATAGACATTCCCTATAAATGAGATCACGCAGGCCGGCTCGAAAACATTTGACTCAGTGGTCTTCAGCGGTACCGCTGGCTCCTTATTCCCCACCATGAAGATTGTACAAATCCTGACAGAGCAGAGGAACACCAGCTTGTACTAATAGCTTTATACATAGACGCTCAACAAGGAATACAGCTGTCTTCTAAATGGCCATGTGACTAAAATACCTGCCTGTGTAACATTCCCGTGTTTCATGATAAGAAACAAGACTCATATTGCAAATGTTCCACATACAGCAGATTAAGGATGATGCAGAGGGATCTGAAAAAAAAAAATCCTTTTTTTGAATTCTTGAATGTTCGCATGTAATAGTGCTTGAGTCATTGTTTTTTTTTTAACATTTGTACTTGTTTTTATACATATGTAAATACTTCTTTTTTTTTTAAATTTCGTACTTTTGTGCAGACCACACTTTCATTTTGAGGATAGAAAGACAATCATTGGTGATACTGACATGGACAGCAATGCAATGTATCTGAACTTCCATTGTTGAACTTCTGACTTGCATACTATTTTCATCCAACCTAATGTGAGTCATATCTGGCCTGTTTTATGTGCTCATAGGCGTAAACAATAAATAAGATTTACCAGACCTATTGATGGAACTGACCTGACCAAGATGACTGTAATTACAGCTGTATTTAGCCTTGCATATGACCTGTATATCAAGATTAGGATAACTATGGGAATCAGGGAAAAGCTTTGCACATGGTCTTGCTCATCCACCCAGGGCTTCAAGCAGTGTTTTGCATAGATATAACCATGTGTGTTCAGATATGTGTGTCGTACACTGATATGAGTCAGTCAACAATTTTGTTCTAAGTGCCTTGCAGAAGGTGTTTAATTCCTCAGAATAAAATAAGATAAATGCTGTTTCATGGATGTTAATATGAAGCTTTAATCTCAGCAGGTCATGTTTAGCAATCAGAAAGGGTCGTCCCATCAGTACAGTATAATATACAGACACTGGTGTCTGTTTCATTTAAATTACAAGTAAACAGTTTAGTTATATAAAATCTGACTCTGATTTCCTATACATTTCTTCATATGCGAATTGGAAAAGCATTATGTTTTACTTCCAGGCAGCGAAAGCCACTAATCCATTTGTTTGTTGTCTAAGCTTTCATCAAGAGTCTGTAAAGCCTTTAATGCGTTTAGCCGGATATTCCCTTAGGTCACTATTTATCCACAGTGATCTCAGCCCTCTTCTAATATTCCTTTAAACGTTATATCAATATTCTTTACCTCCCTGACTGAATGTACAGCTTTTCTATTCTCATTTCCTTACTGACATTACCATTGCGTGAACACATTGATCACAGTGTCCTCACTCACTCCTTGTGGTGGCAAAACAGAGAAGAGAATACTCCATGCACAGTTAACTAATTCAAGATGTTATTATGTTGCATTATGTCACATGCACGAATGAAGTGAACTATCTTGGAAAATATTTGACACAATCTAATCCTCAGGAAATGTGGACAGGCTGCAGAAAAAAGAAGGCCTGCTGGTGATGATCACTCATGTCATAATTTGGGAACAATGGAGAGGACAGCAGAATAAAAGGCTACATTTCGTCAATATTAAACTGTTTTTTTTTTTTTTTTAATTTCAAGTTAACAGCGTGTGAGCCCATTTTTTTTTTTTGGAAAACTTGGTGCAA